>JBBPLN010000365.1:0-22696 GCA_038089815.1 Sutorius eximius | reverse complement strand
CCCCCACGCAGTTGCTTCCGTATTCAAAGCCTACCTGCGAGAATGTGAGTGACTTGATCCACTTTCGGTGCTCCTGACTGATGTCCGCTGGAGTGCCTGAGCCCATCCTAACAGACCAATTGATGCCCTACTTTGAGGCAGCCATGGCCTCGGAACGGTTGACCAACGTCCAAGATCCATCCCCATCGAATAATGTTCACGAACTTCGGAAACCTCCATCATTATCAACGCTCCTGCCAAACTTTGGAGGGGCCCATCCCCCATCTGAGCCACTACTCAAAGCTCTCTCGTCCCTCATATCTCTCTTACCACAGGAAAACCGCGATTTACTCTTGACGGTGATGGAGTTGATCAACCACACCGCTGAGAGGAGCTCCGAAACGAAGATGCCGCTCAGCAACCTGTTGCTCGTGCTGTGTCCCAGTTTAAGCATGAACCCTTCGCTGTTACAGGCGCTATGTGAAAGCCAGGGTGTTTGGCAGGGTGTTCATCAGCGCAAGGAAGCTCTGGATCTAGATGCGATCGCACGTGAAACCACTCAATTCTCCCTCGACTCCTCGGAAGCGGACGTCGAGCAAAAAGATGCTGTGACCACCGACCAGGTAGCTTCGCAGCCGAGACCATCGAGCGAGAGCCAGCGTTTTGCTCGGCCTCTCCCCAACCTTCCTACAGATGGGTCGACTTCTATTCCTTCCTCTCCCTCGCCCCGTGAACCTTCAGGACCACATCTTACCGACCATAGTGGAAACTCTTCTCAGTCACTTGAACCTGAGACATCGCCCCCGTCATTCTCTACAATGGACGATAACTCTTCGATTTCCCACTCGTCGCAAAGCGGGCGCCCACTCACCCCTACATCTTTGAATTTCAAGCTAACCAATCCATACTGCCCACCCTCCCTATCATGTTCAACTGATTCATTGTCTGTTCCCTCGTTATCATCAGGGTCACCTATGCAGCTGGTCAAACCACTTGCGCTCATGGATGACTGTGGCGAGCAACGGTCGTCCAACTCTCCCCACTCTCCTGACATTGCAGAACCTATCCCTCTCCCCATCCCGGGTTTGAGATCCCCGCAAACCTCTTCGATATCTCAGTTCCAGTTCCCTGGACCACGAGACAGCGTCAGCCGAAATCCGCTCATGCATCGTAAATCTACCCCGTCCATTTCCTTTTCTTCTACCATCTCGGCAGAGGGCCGGTCAGCTTCCATGGTGTCCCGTGCAAAACGGTTAAAGAAGCCCTCGTTGCACCTACTCTTTTCCAAATCCTCTCAGTCACCCGTCTCGTCACCCGCCGCACCGTCACCGGGAGTCGCTGGCCCCCTTGCAAAAATGCAGGAGAGTGCTTTACGGTCGTCTTCTACGCCCGACTCCTCCCCGGACTCTATGGTTACAGCCCCGCAGTCTCGACTCAGCTACCCGCCAGTATTGAACACGGCGATCGATGAGTCTTCAATTTCGCTCGCCTTGGGCATTAAAGATGACGGAGAAGACCACGTCACTTGTGTCGGACATGCCAACAAGAATGGTATGACGGATTCGCAGGGACATGCCACACCTCTTTTCCGTAGTCTCCCGGGAGAGACCGGTAAAGATGTCCATACCCAATTCCGTCGCTTGGACGTCACTCTCCCAGAAGAGGAACAGTTTGGGGAATATAACTGGACACAGAGCGTATTGATGGCGGCTGGGGACCCAAGATGGTAACAGGGCTTATCTTCCAAAGGACTTGGTCAATCACTTCGTCTACATACCGGACTCTAGCCGTCATTCCATTTGATCTGCAGGCGGGTCTCTACATAATGCTGATAATTCTTCGCAACTTAATTAGTTTGACCATTTCGACTTTATCGGCCCACCCTGGAATGATATCTTCGAAAACATACCCCCATTTTTCTTCCCCTTCTGGCCCTGGCATTTATCCATGACATCTAATTATCGCGGACGTTTTATCATTGGTTTGGGGTTATCCTGTCCAGCTGGTTCGCAGATTTCAATAAAGGCTGTGACGTCAGATAAGTTCTAGCCCAGGAATTGTTTGGAGCGAAAAACGATAAGAAGCCAGCGGCCGAGTTGTCCACAATTTGTCTGCACACCTCTTTTTTTTTTTCTTTTTCTTTCATGGCTTCTAGTGCGGCCAAAGCGATACAAGAGAAACTCTTCAGAGGCGGGGACGATGCCAATGGTCCAGGATCAAGCGATTCAGACCTTCGCGACCACCGTCTCACTATCCAGATTCCCAAACCAGTAGCGTCAAAATCGGAGGCTCCTCCAAAGGTTTCAAGGGCGAGTCCACGTGGCGAGAATGCATCAGATAGCGACACCGTCCAGAAGAGTTACCGTCAACGGTTAAGTGATAGACTGGGCGCCAACTATCAAGGTGCCGAGAGGCACCGCCTTCAACAAGATGATGCCCGGGTTCGCCATTGGAAACGATGGGGACCATATCTGAGCGATCGACAATGGGTAAGCCCAGTCTAGCAGAGGCATCCACGTTTCGATGCTCACGTCGATCATTTCAGGCAACGGTTCGAGAGGACTATTCGGAAAACGGTGACGCTTGGAGTCACTTCCCCCATGAACACGCACGATCGCGGGCTTATCGATGGGGCGAAGATGGCATCGGTGGTCTCTCGGATAACCATCAGCGGCTTTGCTTTTCGCTTTCCTTATGGAATGATGAGGATCGGATGCTGAAGGAACGACTCTTTGGCGTCACAGGTCATCAAGGAAACCACGGCGAAGATGTCAAGGAGCTCTACTATTATTTGGACTCGACTCCCTCTCACTCCTATATGAAATTTTTATACAAGTACCCTCAACGCAAATATCCCTACGAAGAACTCGTGACAGAGAATCTCCATCGGGATCGATACGTGGCAGAGTACGAAATCCTGGATTCTGACGCGTTTGAAGACGACCGTTATTGGGACATCTTTATGGAGGTCAGTGTCTTTTTCTCCCGCTCAAGGCCGCTAGCTCAAACCATGTCCCACAGTATGCAAAAGATGAAGATGACCCAAACAATATTTATGTACGAATCACAGGCTACAATCGTGGTCCAGAGCCCGCAACACTCCATATCATCCCCCAGCTGTGGTTCCGCAACACGTGGTCTTGGCCCGCTGTTAAGCCCTCGACGCCATATCTAGCTGGCTCGGTCACGGAGAACGACATCCAATATATCAAGATAAGACACCCGACCATGGAGAAGTACTTCATGTATTGCCTACCCTCTCCACCGCCCGTCGACGCGAAAGGTGCATTTACCATAGATGAGGATGTTGTCGTTCAACCCGAACTTCTTTTCACGGAGAATGATACCAACTTTCGCCGTCTTTATGGAGGCCAAAACACGTCGCCGTTCGTTAAAGATGCGTTTCACGACCACATCATTCCGTGTCATCGTCTTGTCTCCGGGTTGAAGGCCTCTGATCCCAAAGGAAACGATCCCGATGGGTCCTATCAGTCTGTCCCAGAAACCTTACAGCAATCCTCGTTTGTCAACCCAGAGAAGCGAGGCACGAAATCTGCGGCACATTATACATTCCAGGATGTTCCGGCTAACGGTGGGTGCGCGGTAGTACGCATAAGATTGACTCCGCAATCCGTGTCGAAGGTCTCGAACTTGGACGACGAAAGTGCCTTTGACGGAGTGATAGAGGAACGTCGCGAAGAAGCCGATGAATTCTACAACTCATTGGTATTCGGCCCGATGAGCGACGACTTTAAGCAAGTGATGAGGCAAGGTCTAGGGGGTATGTTGTGGACGAAACAATATTATCACTTCGTACAGAAGGAGTGGCTCGAAGGCGACCCCGCACAACCTCCACCGCCCCCCGGACGTAAATATGTTCGCAATAAAGTATGTTTTTTTTTTTTTCAGTATGCCACTGATCTACATTAAACCATTCGTTAGGATTGGCGCCATATGCATATCGACGATATCCTTTCCATGCCCGACAAGTGCGCATCCTTTCACCTATTTGTTTTACAACCCTGATAATTGATTTGCCCAGATGGGAATACCCATTTTTTGCCGCTTGGGATACGGCGTTCCACTGTATACCCCTTGCCGTCGTGGATCCTGCCTTCGCCAAGAAGCAGCTAGACTTGCTAACTAGGGAGTGGTACATGAAGCCGGACGGGCAGATTCCTGCGTATGAGTGGAATTTCTCGGACGTGAATCCTCCTGTACATGCTTGGTGAGTATAGTTTTCGCTGGTGTCGTTTAAAGCACCAATTTGTCGGACTCTCAGGGCAACGTTCAGGGTTTTCAAGATAGAACGAAAGCTCACAGGACGAGAGGATATACCCTTTCTAGAGAGGGTCTTCCAGAAGTTGCTTCTCAATTTCACGTGGTCCGTAGCATGCATTCACGAGAGGCACTGTTAATCACGCTCATCTATGCAGGTGGGTAAATAGAAAGGATGCTGGAGGACACAATGTCTTCGAGGGAGGATTCCTTGGGCTCGATAATATTGGCATTTTCAACCGCTCCGAACCTCTGCCAACAGGGGGGAATTTACGCCAGGCGGATGGCACTGCTTGGATGGCATTTTATTGTTTGAATATGTAGGTCTGAGACGATATATCTTCGTGGATTTCGCTAATAGTATCCAGGTTGAATATGGCGCTCGAGCTTGCGAAGCACAATGCAGTGTATGAGGACATCGCCTCCAAGTTCTTTGAAGTGCGTTGAACTCTTCGTGGATGTTCCATCACCCTGACCAACGTCAGCACTTCATCTTTATCGCTGACGCCATGACATATATGTCGGGAGATAACGAGCGCAGCCTTTGGAGTGAGGAAGACGGAATGTACTATGATGTCATTCAGTTCGGACCCGGAGACTCGATCCAACTGCCTGTGCGCAGCCTCGTCGGCCTCATTCCCCTTTACGCCACCCTCGTCCTGGAGCCTGCTGTGCTCAGACGATTCCCAGGATTCAAGAAGCGTATGGAATGGTTTATCGATCACAGACCCGAAGTTTCGGCTCGGAATATGGCGAATATGAAGGGTAATGTAGTAACCCTCTTCTCACACATGGTTTTCTCAGCGTTTTCTAGTCAGTGGTAAGGGCGAACGACGGTTGCTTGCGCTTGCAAGCAAGGAGAGGCTTGTTCGCATTTTAGAGAAGATGCTTGATGAGAATGAATTCTTAAGCGAGTATGGTATTCGATCGTACGTCAGGTTGTGAATCCCTTGGCCGTTGTCTCACGGAATTTTGTTCAGTTTGTCGAAGTTGCACAAGGATAAGCCTTGGGGAATGCACGTTCATGAGGAGTGGCATGAAGTCAGATACTGGCCCGGCGATTCTCATTCTGGAATGTTTGGCGGAAACTCTAACTGGCGTGGGCCAATCTGTGAGTATTCGATGTCACTCCATGTGCGAGAGCTCATGGTCCGCTTAGGGCTTCCTGTCAATTTCTTGCTCATAGAAAGTCTTCAACGGTTTTACCAGTACTATGGTGATGACCTTCAGGTCGAATGTCCCACTGGAAGCGGCGAATATATGAACCTCGTCGAAGTCGCAGAAGAGATTCAACATCGTATTATCCACATCTTTGGGCGCGACGTTGAGGGCAGAAGGGCCACCAATGGTGGTAACCCGAAGTTAGACAGCGATCCGTATTTCCGCGATTATGTCTGGTTTTACGAAGTGGGGATCGTTTCTCCCGTATTTATATATGGTGACTGACGGTCGTTGTACCAGTTTTTCCACGCAGATAGTGGTCGGGGTCTTGGAGCATCACATCAGACAGGATGGTGAGTGAATTTGAAGTGGAGAGTTCACGGATTTTGATCTATCACTTCGTTCCTTTGCAGGTCGGGCCTCGTTGCATATCATATCTTACAGAGCGGAGTGACATGTCGACTACCAAGAACGCCACGGAGTAGGTCCCCTCTATCCAGAATTATACCACAACTTGTTATGACCATTCTATCTAAGCTCCCCGCAGCGTGGTGAACCACTACTTTGATGTGAGTATTCCTCGTTGCGCCTTACCGGTCCCATTTGCTCACACGATGGTAGGAAACCATTGACGGGCAGTCGGAGTATGGAGATGATGTTCGCTCCTTACATAGCGCCATGAGTACCATGGACATGCATAGCCTTGGGGACTTGTCGCCAGAAGCGCTGTAGACTTGCTCAACACACCCACCCAGACCAACCATAGATTGCCTTTGTTCGAGCAATTGTTCATTGGTAGTCAATAATCATAATATAATAAGACCGTAGCAATGAGTGTACTGTTCTATCAAGAGTGTTACATGACCGATGTTCCTCCATGTTTTAGATGTGATGCTCAATGGCGTCAAAGAATTCAGGGGGCGAAAATGACAAAAAACGGATAAATTGTTGTAGGCTCGGAGCCGTGGGAGGAACCATAGAGAATGAAAGGGAAGCGTGGCTGAGTGAACGAATGCGAATGAAGGGGACAAATGACGAATGAACTCATCAAACGAGGGTGTCGGGTGAGGGAATCGCAATGGAACGATCGTAGAGTGAAGTGGGTAGCATCACGAGGAATCGCAAGGAACCTACGTGACATAAAGCGTGACTTGTCCACCGGGGCGGAACGATTCAAAAGCCATCTGCACATCCTCGGTAGACCCAAGGGATATCAAGTCACCATCCTCGTCCTTGTACTTCACCCTCAACGGTGCGTTGTCTCGACGTGGACCACAGAGGCGAATCTTCTTCCCTACCTTGTCCACCAGTTCGTTGAACTCGGTAGATCGAGGAACCTGGATAACAAAGATGTCGTCCTGGAAATGGACTTTGACTTTAACGGAAGGATGGTGACCGTTGTGCAGAACCATGCTCTCGAACATTTGCGACCTCGACTGTCGAAGCCCTGCTCCTGCCAACGATGATTCACTAGACCCAAATGGTGTTATCGGTGACGAGCTGTTTGGTGACTCCTCTGATGAACCACGAGTAGATTGGCTTGAGCCACTACCCCGCTTATTTTCCAATACCGAGCTCTGCGAAAGATGTGTCCATGCGGTGCTAGGGATGGGAGGCGGGGATGTTTGCGGAACATATGCGCTTGGTTGACTTGCACTCCTGGATCGGCTGAGTGGCAGAGCGACAGGTGCGCTACTAACAGAAGTCGGTGTATCGGGCTGATCATATGAGGCAAGCTTCTGGGAACCTATTTGGGTGTGCAGGGGAATTCGGGGAGGTCGAGCGCCAGAGCCGAAGGCACCATCTAATGCGCTGGTGGCAGAGCCCATCCGCGCGGCTTGAGGACGGTAGGAGGGTATAGCAGTCTCAGCTGGACGCTGTGTACCCAACGGTGTACCGCGCCCTGATGAGGGTATGCTTGAAGGTGGGTACTCTTCATACTCGTCATCCAGGTCAAACTCGAACCCGTCTGTGGAAAGATATCCATAGCGGCCAGAGCTAGAATACGACCCAGAGGAAGACGCCACAGAAAATTGCTCCTCATTGGGATAAGGAGGACTCGCTCGGTGACGACCAGTGGATGGATGAGGTGGTAGACTGTTTGCATATTGGACGTGTGACATCGAAGAGGATGCTCTATCGTGATTGTAGGGAACGGGGGACCGCTGGGTAATCGAACGGGGTATGGGGGCATGGTTATTGTGCACGACAAATTGCGAGATGTTTCGATCAGAAGCCCTTCGACATGCTACTTCCCGGATGAGCCTATTAATTTGGGTCTCCCACTGTTTCAGCTGCTCGTCCGAACGACAGCGTAGAATGAAGTATTCCAAATCGTCATCACCCCTCCACCATACGGCGAGAGAGTACGGGTTGACGTTGGAAGAACCTTGAAGGAGTGTTGGATTTGTGGGTGACAAAAGACGATATTCGCATACGCACCAACTGAATTTCTTGGCGAACTTGGAATGGCTTGGGTGACATTGTTCAGGAAGATACGGCCTTTCAGGAGGAGTGGTGTATCTTTCTTCTTGTTCGGGACACTGGGAGCGGATGGGACTGAAGAGGTGGGCTGTTTCTTCAGGATCGAGTTGCTTTTACCATTCCTTTTGCCACCCGGTGGCGGTTGGAGCGCCTCCTTGCAGCATAAAACGATCTTCTCAAATAGAAAGACATGATACTCTCGGTCCACTTCTGACTTGGTAACGGTAAAAATATCGTCGAGCAGGAGGTTACCAAAATTGGACAAGTGATGGCCCTTCCATTCCTTGACGCGACTCTCAAGATTTCGTACAGTTTGATGGTTCTCCGCACGGCGCTGTGCCTCATTGATCTTATCCGTTATTCGCTTCGCTGCGGCGGAGCCGGCTTGGAGCTCCTCGTAGTAGGGGTAGTCGGCAGTGGTCGACGCTTTGACTAGGGACTGTGGATAAAGGTGAGAAAAATGCACACCAATGAAGAGGGACTACTGACGTCGAGGAGCAGCGGATACTTGCAGATTCTTTGAACGGGCTTGATGAGAAATGCGGGTAGTTCTGATTTGGCATTGATCAAATTGTTGTGTACCTGAAGGCGCATGAGGAAAATCATCAGATATACCAATTTGGGATGCAACCGACATCGACCATCGTCACAGCAACCAAGTCCGCACGGAAACCGAGTTGGCGACGAGCCGACATGGAATCGAATAAGACCACATACCGACAAGTTTTGCTCCTCTTTAATCATGATATCTGCCGCATTGGTGTAATTAGCACAGTACGGCTCATAGACCGCAAACTCGTCTTCCTATCGTTCCAAATGGTGGCGCAAAGACAATGAAAGCACCGCATTAAGTATGTGTGGAATACAGAGAAAAGCAAAAGCTATGCTCACATTCTCGAGGAAATGCAGACCCCAACGTTGATCCTTCCAAGGCAGTTCGGCAGTGCTCTCGAGGCGAATAAGGAACTTTCTCTGGAAGTTGAGTAACTTGTTAAGACCTGGAAACAGTAGATGGATTGTATCCTGGTCTATTGTGTTGCTTTGTGACAATGCAGTGGCGTATTTCTGGCTCAAGTCAGTGGCGGACAGAGATACGAAAAAAAAGGCGCGCCTGACCTGCATGACCTCCAGATCCTGCACATATTTACGCTCCGTCTCTACCATTTCCCTGATAATATTGTTTCGGGCTGCGTCCCGCGCAGTTGGAGCGGCGGCAGCGTTAAACGCGTGGTTTGCGAGAGAATCCATCGACTCTTGCGATGCGAGAAGAGGGGGAGAGGTTGGAGCTGGCTCAAAGACATCGGATGGTAAAAGGTCGACGAGGGTAGTGACGGTGCTAACGACCTAGGATATGTCAGGACCACGAATGGACGGAGACGACGGGACTTGCACCTTGACCAAGCCGTCGGTGGAATGACGATCCCATAAATCGGATACAGTGAATCTTTCACAATTGTCCATTTCAGACAGTCTCATGGCGAATTTAGCAATGGCACGTTTCTTCTCTTTCTCATTGGAGACATCGAAAGTGGCGGGATCAGTGCTTATCTCAGCGATAGGACGAGCTGGAGGAGGGAGGAGATTGAAGAGGAAACAAAGAGGAATGCCGAGCGTGAAGCAATCCCAAATCTGTGTGACTGGATCGGTGGACTGGCGAAGGTCGCCGTTGCGAGATGAAAGGATGAAGAAGTAGGAGAAATTTGGGATGCGCATGAGGCGAGCACGGAGGGAGGAGCATTGCTGGTAGAGGGAAGTAGAGGCGGAGGCGGCCTTGTTAAGGATGTTGTTATTAGCGACGGGTGTCTCGATTACGAAGCCAGTGTTTGAGATGATTGACTTTTTGCGGCCAGCGGGGTTGGCCATGATGGAGGTCGAAAGAAAAGGGCGTCGTCGGGGAGAGAATAAGAGAACGCGAAGAATACAACACGATGCGTATCGACTCTTGTTTGCGGGCGAATTGACGGGGAAACTCGTCCACAATCCCTCGATAGATAATACATATTGAAACTCCGATTTGCAGTGTTGATACACACAAATAATACACAACAACCACCTTTTATTCTCATACCCCCATGCACTTGTTCCGGGTCCCTCACGAACGAACGCTGTTCCGCGCTAGTACTGTCCCTGATGCTACCGCGTTTGGGTGCGTGTAACGTAGATGTGTATGACCTATTGTCTCGAGTCCCTCCCTCCATTGTGATGAGCACCGTGATCCGTGTAGCCGAGATGCCAGTAGTAAATTCAAAGTCCGTTCGTAGGACTCCGACCACTGGTGAATTTGTATTTGTCACACAGCCCGTGACCCGATTTTGGGTGGCTGTTTTTCTTTCGCCTCTCTTCTAAAGGCCAATTAGATACATCAAAACCAGTCCCGGCCAAGACCCATGGCACCAGCCCGCTCTACCAGACGCGCTCACAGCCAGAATGTGCCCCCGCCCCCTAGCGATCCCCAGAATCCCGTCCTCTTTCTCGAGCCCATGATGGGCACCCCGCTCACGATCTACATCGAGAAGGACGTCGACGACAGAGATGACCTCGTAGAACTGATCACCGTATGTCACCCGCCCTTGCGCACCGATCCGCCCGTCCTATCACTCTCCTCACAGAAACATGGTGGTGCCGTCTCTCCTAGCTACAGCGGCACTCCGTACATTTTAGGCAAGTGTCCATCGATCTTCTCCGAAACCACTCCATCCCTCATTCACATATCAGTCGACCCCCACAAAGAGTCGGGTCAAAACTTATTTCGCCAATATGCCGGTAAGAAGGGGAAAATCGTTCTTCACTCTCGCTGGGTGCACGAGTGCATTCGTGTCGGTGCTCTCCAGACATTCCAGAACAACTGGGCAGGGTGCAAGGTGACTGGCACAGAAAAGTACTGGCCTTTTTGTGTATTCCGTGTCATCCTCTGAGATCGCTCGTCTTATAGGGTTGATCCCCCACCCGTCGTCCCATCTCAGAACGATCCTGCTCCCGCTACTCAAGTGTCCTTGCCTCCCATCCCTCCTCCTCCACAGGCACTCGCAACCATTGGTCCAACCGATCCCCTTGTCCACCCACCACCGCAAGGCTCGTACGGCTATCCCGTCTATGCCCACCCGATGCACCCACCCCCTCGCGGCATGCAGCCCCCCACTGCAGCTCCTCCTCAGTCGTGGCAAGCTCCCAATGCCATCGCACCCCAACAGACTCACATGGCCCCTCCTCAGCCTCCATCGGGAATGCTCCCTCGTCCTGCACAACCATATCGCGACGGCCCATGGGTCACTGGCTTTGAGCAACCTCCACCTCACATGGTACCAGGGCCAGGCGGACCACCCTACCCTTACAGGTATCGAGATGAACAAACAGACTGGGCAACTGCACCTCCAGGCGATTACACTTATGATCCTGCAACGGTTAGTTCGCAAGCGAATAACCCTGCGTCGTGTAGATTGACACGTCTGTCCAGTATGAGCAACCTTACGAGCAAGCTCCCCCTTATATTCACGATCCAGGTCCTTCAACCGCCGGCTCATCTCATCCACCCGTTGACAATGCTGCCGGAGAAAAGTCCCGTGGCCGGAAGCGGGCCCGGAACCAGGCAAGCTTACAGCGCATTTTCGCAGTCATACACATCTAAGACCTTGGTAGGGTGTTCCTGCGCCACCGCCATCTACCCTTGTTCTCAATCGAAGGAATCCCCATGCTCGGTCGCCTACCCCACCAAATCGTGTCATCAAGAGTACATATGGCGGGAATCTTTTCACCTCAGACGACGTGTTGTACCTCAAGAGATACATCGATTACTGTCAAGAGCAAGGTCTTGTACTAAGGTCTGTTCCGCATCAACTTCCTGTACGTAGTCTCAAGTCCAATCATGCCCAGCTTGAGAGAGATATGTGAGAGAATAGCCGTAAAGGTTTGTGACTCCACCGAGCTATAGATGGGCTTGCTAAGCGATTCATCCTCTAGGCCCCACATCATACGTGAGCAGTTCATTTTCAACATCGACATCCCACGAAATTCTGTCATTTCAGATTTTACTCCTGGCGCCGATACTGTAACAAACATCAAATTAGGCTTGGTGGATATTCCATGGACCTTGGAGATGCAGTAACTCCCCAGGAAGAGGCAGAACAAGAGCAGAATGAGGCAGAACTCCGTATCAGTACCGGCCCCGGGATCATTGCAGCGGCACAGCAACGGCTGCAACAAGAAGGCAACCAACCGCGTAACCGATCTCCAACTCCCCCAAGGGCATTATTCAGGAGTACGACTGGGAAAGGAGTTGCGTTCACGGAACAAGATGTAACATTCTTGGTTCGCTTCATGGAATATAGGAAGTGAGTGAGATACGTACTCGACAGCGTTCAGTTTGTTTACCGTCACAGATCTCAGGATCGCTTCGACATGGTAGCATTCTGGAAAGATGTCGCCACCAAGGTCAGTTGTTTTTCCCCAGTGAATGATGCTTTTATCGATTTCGTTCGCAGGCGCCACACCACTCTCGAGCGTCGTGGATGAAGTTTTGGCGTCGACACAAACACGAATTGAACAGGACAGAAGCGGACGATCCTTTACCACAACCACCCGAAAAGAAGATGCGGTATTCCCGTTCGGACGACATCCTCCTTGCCAAGTATTTTTACACAAAGCCCGAGGGCACGTCGGACAAAATATTCCAAGCATTTGGACGACTGGTGTGTATCACCCATATCCCTGTGTGACACCCAACGAGTGAGCTGTACCTTTGTAGCATCCTCACCATCCCTGGAAAGGATGGCAAGAACACCACCGGATACATAAGGCAAAGATTGATCATCTTATCCAGCGACTGGTCAACGGCGAGAACATTGACGTCGATGATAATGCAGGGGACTCGGAGGTGTGAGTTTGCGTTTGGGACTTGGTGGGCTTCTTGTATACACGATGTGGTTGACCGTCATCAAGCGCATTGTTTTTTTTTATCGTACCCCCCATCCTGTACACCCTAATGGATGCAATCCGGCATAAAATATACCATAACACACCCTGTCCTGTTTATTAC
This sequence comes from Sutorius eximius, assembly GCA_038089815.1. Classification (NCBI taxonomy): domain Eukaryota; kingdom Fungi; phylum Basidiomycota; class Agaricomycetes; order Boletales; family Boletaceae; genus Sutorius; species Sutorius eximius. The sequence goes on along the minus strand of JBBPLN010000365.1, from coordinate 9,762 downwards.
TAGTGCACAGTGATGGCCTAGGATCGTAATTGGCACGATCATCCGGCCGGCCAGTAAGGTTTCTCCGAGCCACCACCTGTAACGATGGAGTATCTCACAAAGGAACAAGTGGATCAGGCAAGCGAGAATTTATCTCAGGACGTTTCATTCAACCCATATCTGTCCATTACGGTCTAGTTGTACCAGGAGGGGTGAGCGAACTCTTACTCTGTGATTCTGGGAGTATAACTCATCTTTTGAAATTTCAACATTGACAGCTACGTCTGCATTCCGAATTTCTTGTCGAAAGACCAGGTCTCATCGCTACTCCAACGTTCGAACGATCTGTTGGCCGATTTCAGCTTAGAAGATCACCCACTTGTGAGCTCGATCGTTGATATTGCCTCAAATCAAGAGAATGAACCTGTTCCTCGTTATTGACCTCCAGACAAAGTTCACCACATCTGACAAACGTCACGTTGGTGACGACTATTTCCTCAACTCTGGTGATAAGATTCGCTACTTCCTAGAGGAAGACGCCGTGAATGAGCATGGTCAGCTGACAAGGGAGAAGACCAAGGCGGTCAACAAGATCGGGCATGGTGCATCATTCTCTGTCGCTGGTTTCCATGCAAGACTGAAGTACTGCAGCGCTGCATGTGCTCGATCCGATCTTCCGGGCGGTGACCCTGGATAATGAGAAGCTGAAAGCCGTAGTCCGGGACCTCAAGTTTCATCACGATCCAGTCGGTAAGTTTCCTGCCTCGTGCAAGGGATCACAATTGCTCAAATGACTGTCATTAGTCCTTCAATCGATGGTCATCTTCAAGCAACCGGAGATCGGTGGCGCCGGTAATTGGTTTTGCGTCTCGACCACTTCACTGATCCTCACTAAAAGCTTACTTGCCAGTCCCCGAACACATGGATTCGTGAGTCGCTCTTTGATGGGTTATGGTGTCAACTTACGTCGCCACTTTCGCGCAACACGATCAAGGACGTTCCTTGTGCGTAGATGTCTACTTCAAGATTTACCATGCACTTCCACCATTCTAACGACTTTCCAGTATACTTCGCCTCCTACCGCCCTCGGGTTCTGGATACCATTGGAAAGATGCACGCCATCCAATGGGGCGCTTTCGTTTCTGCCGGCCTCGCACCTTACCATACCGATTACCAAACGTTTTGTACGCCAGTCTGGGGGTGGAACAGGGTTTGAGGAAATTTGTCCTCCCCCCCTCCCCAACGAGAATGCGATCTCTGCAAGCGTGACTGGGAGTTATGTTATGCAGACTTGCGAACCAGGTCGGTTTTGTTTTGGCTATCCATCGAATTGTACTCGACATATCGCGCCAGGGGACCTAGTTCTGATCCATGGTAATGTGTTGCACAAGTCTGAGCGAAACACGAGCAGCCAGACTCGCTATGCATATACATTTCACATGATTGACAGCCCATCCCATGCCCACTACGATGAGAAGAACTGGCTCCAGCCCACACCATCGATGCCGTTTACCAAGATCCTCGATCTTCCTAACGAAATTACCTGCATGGTTTAAATACATCCTGGCATATACAACAGTGTAATGGAATTGCTTTCGTAGTTATATGTGCTGTGATCAGACTGGTACAATCTCCACTTGAGCACCCTCCTTCACTTTTTCTGGCGTCAAGTTGTAAAGTTCATCGATGAGAGCAGGCAAGAACGATCCCGAACCCCGTACGTCGGACCGCGTCGCGGCGAGTTCCCCTGCAATGGTAAGGGCCAAGATGCTTTGAAGTATAAGCTTTCGTATCGGAAACGTGTGGTGAACTTACCCTCCGACTGCCCCAATCAGCATGTCACCCTTGACGAGTTTTGCTGCCACATCTTCGTTCCTTGCCAATTCCCAGGCCCCAGCACAGAACGTAGCTATGCAAGTACCTGCCACACATCCAGAACCGGTGATATCACCAAGCAGCCTATGCCCGTTCGTAAGTTTCACAACGGTGGTTCCGTCCGAGACCCAATCATCCGCCCCAGTGAGGACAGCTACGCATCCTGAAAATTCAAAGGTATGCATACACGGAGGACGTTAAGCTCGCGATGAACTCACTTTCCTTTCTTGCCAGGTCCCTGACAAATATAGCAGGGTTCATGAACCCGGTACCAACACTGTCGACACCCTTGGCTTGCACCTCAGGAAATGATAATACATCAGTGCTGGGAGCCCACCGTGGACCGACTGACTTTGGACCTACTTCCTCTGAATCAGCAAGGGCCGCAAGCTCTCCTGCATTGCCTTTAATGACACTGGCTTGCCAAGTGTTTAGCAACTCGGCAGCGACGTTGCGACGAAACTCTGTCGCCCCTACACCAACCGGATCAAAAACCACTGGTTTCTTGGCATCATTTGCGTACTGTCCGGCCACCAGCATGCCAGCTTTGTCTGTGATCGTGCCAAAGTTGATTAACAAGGCGCCGAGGACGCGGCTTAGATCGTACATCTCCTCCGGTGCAGAAGCCATTATGGGGCTGGCACCCAGCGCTAGGGTGGCGTTTGCGGATTGGTTCGCTACGACGATATTCGTGATCTGTGGGAAATAAGCGGTGCGTATGAAGTCAACGCAAGCCCATTTACCTGATGAACGAGTGGTTTGGTCCTCTTTATGACTCGCAGCAGGTTAGCAACCCCTTCTTTGATCGTGTCTGCGGTATAAGATGGAGGTGCGTTGTCCAATTCTTTGGTTGCACTCGACCAAGACCAATAAGCCCGTTTGAGACTTCTAGCAGATTCGGAAGGTTCCAAAGACGCCACTATTTCCGAGACGACAGCAACCCCATCTAACCCGTGCCCTGTGGGTGACACAGACCCATGCAAGGTTCTCAAAATGTTACTGGACTTGATCCCCCCTGGAGACGGCCACATTGAGTTGTCATAATGCCAAATAATCGAACTAGGCCACACCGATGGCAACAGCTTTCAAAGGAGTACCATCTAGGGCGGCGAGCAGTCGGCCAACCTCCCTGACACCAAGGGCAGGACTTGTGAGTTTCTTCGTATTGGTTGCCCAGACCGCACCGATGCCCACATAATCGGCACCGCCTTCTACAGCCTTCTTGACATGGTTTACGTCGTTGCAAGACACGCCAATAATCTTCCCCGGGGGAAGAAGAACTCGAGCCACTTGCACCGGCATATCTGTTTGTCCCAGGTGCACACCGTCTGCATCGATGGCTAAAGCGATATCGATACGGTCGTTGATGATGAGGGGGATGCCAAATTCTTTACATAAGGTTTTGCTCTCCTTGGCGATCTGCAGAAACTGCGTCGGAGGCAAGTCACACAGGAATCGGTTGTCAACGAAGATGGTTAGCGTGAACTATAACGTACTTCGGCCGTATCTGCCTTCTTCTCCCGTACTTGTACAACGGTCACACCACCTTCCAAAGCCTGATCGAAAAGTCAACCAGGCGTTCGCCGGGATGTCGGGAGAGAAGTGACTTCTCTGAGAAAATCGTAGTACGCCTGTTCGGATGCAGCATGAGTTTCCACGTGTTTGTAGTATCGGGTACGTACCTTCCCCTCAGGAAGGAGCTCACGCCCGGTGACCAAGTAAAGAGAGTAGTCAATCTTCATCGTACTGGAAGGAGGTCAGTTGCCAGCAAACAAAAGTGGAAAGTCATTCCTCGATGACGTAACCGATTGGAAGTTTGCAGTGGTCGCGGCTTTTGGCACTTGCTCACGATGTGGACACCGTCGACTCTTCCCAAGCGTTGGTTCTCTGTTCTAACAAAGCGTCGCAGTGCAGCCGCAATACCAGCGTTCCCGACCGCAGCAAATGCGCAACTCATGAAGCATCATGTCTGTCTCCGCAATCCTGAGACGGCAGCCAAGGTGGCGGATGCGTTTGTCCCGGCTGGGACAAAGGACAAGGTCATCATTGAAGCATTTCCGGGTATCACTGATTTTCTGGGTACAACAGTGCGTTGACTGACAATGATGTTTGTAGGACCGGGAATATTGACGCGTGCCTTGTTGCAACTGCCGAGGGAACGGATACGCAAGCTTATTGTCCTCGAGAATACTGAGTATTTCCTCGACAGCCTTCGGGTATGTCGAAATATCTTAGCGTTTGCGCAGTACGTTGAATATGCAGCCGCTCCAAATAATTGATCCCCGCGTGCACGTACTCCCATGGGATGGATATTCCTGGGGTACCTATCGCAATCTCGAAACCGAGGGTCATCTGTGCGACGTTCAAGCTTCCAGTTGGGATGAGCGTACGTCCTTTTGGTAGGATGGATATTCATGAGATCGATTGACCCACTGCCACATTCAGCTGATGCTCCACTTCGTTTTATTGCACATCTTCCAACCTCCATTCATGGCGAGCAGCTCATTGCACAGTTGTTGCGTCTTGTACCCGACCGGGGTTGGTTGTTCCGATATGGCAGAGTACCCATGAACTACGTAATGCACGATTTTGTGTGGGAGGTGACCTCGTCGTTGTGTTGCCTAGACCATTCTGACGAGCTCTCGCAGCGTATATCAGCAGATACCAGTAATGTGCGTAAGCTGAGAAATCGGTGCAAGCTATCTGTTATAGCAGAAGCTGTTGCCTTGTCTCGGGAGGTTCTCCCTTCGACTATTCTTCAACCGTACGAAGCGCACTTTTGGCCACCAAGCATTGCCACCGCTGAGGGTCGTTCAAAGAAAAACCGACAGGACAGAAACATGGTGGCAGTTACAATAACTCCGTTGTTAGAACAGGTCTCGTACCCGATTTTGGGTAAACTGTGATAACTCATTGGCTTAATAGGTTATCAGGAAAGGACTTCTCGATAAATGGGACTTTTGTTTGCGCAAACTATTTGTCCTCAAATCAAATCCACTCAACCGTGCCATCTCGTATGTCAGCATGTTCTGTTTTTTCTTAATTGTTCATTCTTTGGCAGTCATCTCGCCCCGGGTGCATCCACCCTGTTGACCATGCTCAGAGATGATTCACTTTCTGGTCATCACTTAGATACATCCAAACCTGTACGCGAGATGGATGTACAAGATTGGGCAGCACTTGTGCAGGCTTTCCACTTATGGCCATTTGCACCTGATGTTAGTCCACAGTTGTGGTCTTGCCTGCCAACCTTATATACTAATGTTTTTCGCAATCCAGGACTTGCTCATAACAGATTCATTTTCTCGTGAAGAGAGACTCTAGGATTGTCACATACTACTGTCAATAAATAGTATGCCATCTGTGTGGCTAATCAGCTTTTGGGTAGCTCAAAGTTGATGTCTATTGGACCTGAAAGTGATCCAGGTTACTCTGCAATGGGCAATTCCATTTCTGCTCATGAGGGGTGTGTGAGAAAAAAAAACATCATATTCATTGTTTAAAGGTGCATGTGTGGCACCATGCTGTTCCCTGGCATTCATAGATATTTATTAAACTCATGATGTCAATACAAGGTATGTTCTATGGTGATTTGGCTGTTCTATCTTAGGGAAATATTGTAAGGCTGCCCTGGGGTGTCCAACTGTTGAATCATCAAATTGAGATGTATAATGACATCAGGAATTTGACCAATCACTTATCTAAGCTTATTCAGACTTTTTGCACTTGATTACAATGGGTCACAACAAGTTGCCAGGGTACTATCCATGTCATGGTAATGCAAATTGAGTTGCACTCAGGTTTCATTTAATCACAACAACATATTCTGGGGCTAGCTGTAGCTCAGGAAGTACCCTCTAGTGTACTTGAGGAAATCTGCTTAATTTTATTCACACAATGATCCATGTGCCAAGAGGCTATATGACAGCTGCTGATGGGCCATACAGGTGGGCCATGGCTTTGCTAATCAACTTGGGATCCATCAAGATCAAGGGTGAGATAAGATAAGATAAGATAAAGAGTTGTGCTGACTAGGCTTGGCTCAAGTACTGCTAATGAGTCTTCTCCTGCTTAGAGGAGTGCCGATGAGGGAACTCTCCAAGTGAGCTAGACTGGCTAGCTCTGGAGTTGATGGTATGCCTTATATACTATCTAGCTGTATATACATATATATACTAGATCTACTAGATCAGATGGGATAAGGATAAAGTACACATAGCCTACTAGGCATGCTGCATACATACAGTGGCTCAAAAAAACTGTCCAGATGTTTGCAGGTTTTTCATTAAATGTAGTGGATCTCAATAATCCTTAGCCCTAACCCTACCATATGAGAGTATGAAATGGAGTACTCACTCTTGGCTCTCTATTGATCCAATATCCAGGGGATTTGGTTGAGATTTGATGAAATGGCTGCCATTTCAAAATAATGGCTCATTCAGACAGTTTTTTGACTTTAAATTTACTTTCATATATTGGACCTAGCATGGTGGAACATGATTACATACATTAGATAAGGCTTCTATTATGTCAACATTATGTAACTAAGTACCTGACACTATATATAGGCCCCCTATTTCCTGTTTATTTTCCCATTATTATCATAAAATCAATTATCTCTGCTTGGAGACATAGTACCATCTCTTTTTCTTCTCTTGGCCTTTTATTTAGGGGGATTGCTTCCCAAACAGGTCTAGGGAGGTCTATAGTGTGCCAGGTCCTTCAGAAACTCCCACAAGAGCAGGCTTAGCTTCATAGTGACCATCCTTCTAAATTCAATCCTATTAATGAAAAAGCAATTATGCAACAAATTCTTAATGGAACATTCAAGTACATGGTCCAGGCCATCCAATTCATCAACATCATTATGGTACTCCTTTCTATCCTCATACAGTCAGGAATACCCTCAAGGAAGCCCTATGAAGGCTGTAGTAAACAAAAGAAATTCTAGCTTTCTAGAAGGATGTGAATACAAGGCTAGTTCTTGCTTGTGAGTATCAACATTGGATTATTGAGGACTGAGAGAGGGTCAGAGGGTCAGATGAGACTAAAATTGATAAGGATATGCATGGAAATAGATGGGTAAGTAGTTGATTTCCAGCAAAGTCCAAGATATAATTTAGTGTGGAGAAAATTAACTGATGATTTGGGACTGCAAAGGATGGGGTGGGGTGGGAATTTGGGGTGAGAGAGAAGGAAAGATGAATACTAATCAGTATGTGGCCATTCTGAAGCAAGGGTTACTGCAAATCATGAAGAAATCTGAAATTTCAAACAATGATATCAATGCTTAATAGAATAACAACACCAAGTACACCTTCAAAAAGGCTCAAGACTAGTTTGAGGATGAAGGAATCAAGCTATAGACCTCCATAGACCTGTTTGGGAAGAAATCCCCCTAAATAAAAGGCCAAGAGAAGAAAAAGAGATGGTACTATGTCTCCAAGCAGAGATAATTGATTTTATGATAATGATGGGAAAATAAACAGGAAATAGGGGGCCTATATATAGTGTCAGGTACTTAGTTACATAATGTTGACATAATAGAAGCCTTATCTAATGTATGTAATTATGTTCCACCATGCTAGAGTCCAATATATGAAAGTAGAATTCAAAGTCAAAAAACTATCTGAATGAGCCATTATTTTGAAATGGCAGCCATTTCATCAAATCTCAACCAAATCCCCTGGATATTGGATCAATAGAGAGCCAAGCGCAAGTACTCCATGTCATATTCTCACATGTTAGGGTTAGATGTTGGATTTAGCAATCCATGTTGGGTTTCATACTCTCATATGTTAGGGTTAGGGTTAAGGATTATTGAGGTCCACTACATTTAATGAAAAACATGCAAACATCTGGACAGTTTTTTGAGCCACTGTATGATGTCCATGAGTAGTCCATGAGGCCTAGGTAAGGCTGAGTGTGCTGCACATGTTGTGGACTATGCAGAACACATACTCTTTTTCTTCACTTCATCTTACTTTGTGCCCTTAGTTCTTACTTCTCATAGACACTACTCTTCAAAAGTTATTCTCTCACATAGCTTTGTAATCTGATCTCTCCATCTTGTAGTCTTTCTCACAGCCTTGTTGGCCACGTTCTTCTGATTTCCATTTTGTAGCCTTTCATAGCCCTATTTGGCTGTGTGCTTCTTATTTCCATTTTACAGCCTTTCACAGCCTTGTCAGCTGTGTTCTTCTGATTTCACCTCATAATCTTTCATAGCCTTACTGCTTATTTATATTTTGCTGCCTTTCACAGACTTGCTCAGCTGTGCTTCTTGTAGTACTATTACATTCTAACAGTCATGGTACACTTTTCTACTATTCTCTTTGATTCACCTCACTTCATCTATGCCAACCTTTCTTAGTCTTGCTTTGGAAACCCCTGGGAAACCCCTTAATCTTGTCTTCATTTTATATCTTGGACTCTATCTTCTAAAGCTGTTCTCTTACACAGCTTCATGATCTGATCTTTACACTGGCCATATCTTTTGTTTCACCTTCATTATTTTGATCATTGCATTCCACAGCATCTTTCAGCTATGCTTTCTTTTGCTGGTATTATCATTGCCTTGGCTGCAGAACCTTATTTACCTCACACTATTTAAACCTTCCATAGTTCTCTTGTCTCTTTCAAGTTAGTTCACCTCTGTCTTCCCTAGTCCTTTGCAATCTAGCTTGTCTCTCTCTTCTTTGAGGGCTATTCCATGACATAAAGGTCAACTAGTTGCCACAACCTTTTCAGCAGTCAAAGGGGAATATGCCAGCATCAGCATCAGCAACCACACACCCATTGCTTCAAACTTCATCTCATTTTTCAGAGGCTACACTCATTCCTACCCAGGCCAAGTGTAACAACAGAACTAGCTTGCATCCAAGCAGCTATTATCATTATATGCCACCACCATATCTTATCAACCTCCCTCAGATCCCTGCTGGGGATGCCCTTGTAACCCAGAACCTCCTGAATTGGACAGTTCTAGATCCTCCCAATAAGTCCCTTTGCCAATCAAAGATCCAGACAACTCTCTACCTGCCTTTCATGAGTAGGAAGAAGTCCAAGATCTCTCACATGTTATCTGCTTTGCTCTCCATCCGTCATGTCTCTACTCCATCCTTCCCCTGTTACACTTGGCCTATGATGAGGTTGAGCATAGCCCTTGATGAAGTACTGGGTGAGGCTAAGGTTGAGGAGGCACAAGTGTGTGCTAGATTGCACCGACAAAGAACAGGAGCATGGCAGGTAGAGACTGATATGAGTCTGGGGCAAAGGTTTATACTTCCATGTCAAGGTGAGAGTTCAGCTTGTGGTGGAGTATGCACCAGGGCAATACTCAGACACACAGCAGAGACAGGATATGACAGGCTAAGCTGGCACAAGTCCAGAGCAGAGGTTTGCTAGAGAAGCAAGAGTGAGGAGATGAAGCAAGATTGTATTGCTATGTGATGATGGCAGTACAAGGGAGAAGTAGCTTAGGGCTACTGTGGCTACATGCGAGGGTAGATATACCTGAACAGACAAACAAATACAAACAGTATGAAAGAGGAGGGCATATGTGTACAGGTGATATCACTGGATGGAGCATGCTTATGAATCAAGTGGAGATAGAGTTCAGGGTGTAGGGTGAGTAAGCATGAGATGAAAAGAAACTGAGTCTGAATGTGCATGTGTTGAGATGAAGAGTGAAAGGCAAAAGTGTGCATGTGAGTGAGATGAAAGAAAGAAATGAATCATAACACCCCCACTTCCACTCATACTGCTCCTCATCCTTACCAATGTATTTTGTGAATGCAACCCAATATCTCATCTCCTGCATCAATCTCATGACTGCTACCACCACCACCACCGCCACCACCACCACCACTCTTTGTACCACCCCCATCAGGAACCATGTCCAGTAAA
>JBBPLN010000364.1:0-22762 GCA_038089815.1 Sutorius eximius | reverse complement strand
CGCTGTTGAGACGTTCACTCAAATAGCTCATCTTCTTCGGTATGAATGCGGTCCTCCTCGTTGTCGACACGGCAATCTACTCGGTCATCTACACTTTGTTCAATGCGCTCGGGTGAGTATTTCCCGACGTCACGGCAAGACGAACTCTAACAAGTCAATGATCCACCAGACAAGTCGTGTTCTCCTTGTTGTCCATCTTGATCTCGTTGGTCTTCGGATTGATTGCACCACTTCTCATCTTGCTCGCACCTATTCTCTCCATTGTGGCCACCCTTGGTCTCACGTCCATCCTCAGCGGCATTCTCGGCGGCGTGCTGTAAATTGAGCTACCTGCGGCACTAGCCCACTTGCATTCCTGTTTGCATGCGAGGTTGGCTAACAGCGAAAAAGTTTTGTATAACTGCGGTCCTCCGTTCTTCAATTCAGGCTTTGTTATAGATTGGGCTTTGGTCATCGAATAGGTTTTTGTCCTGTGGAGTGTTCACGATAAAATGTCTTTGTGAGTCTGAACTGGTGAAGGCCGTCGCATCTAATGCCAGCATCATATATTTCCTCACACTCCATAATTTGTTTGACCCGAGCCCATCCGAATCTGCCGAAGCACGCAAAACATCACATCTCCGGTGGAACGTATGAGGTCACCCACCCCTCGACGTCTCGGTTGCTACGGCTCCAGAATCTGAAAGGCCAATATTCAGCCTACTCTCGATGAATCACCCACCACTGTTCCCCTCTCCTGACAAAATGTATGGCATTGCGTGAGCCCCTCAAAATGGGCAAGACAGACACCTCAAAAACAAGTGAATCGGCACAGTGACTATGGATAGATCAACTCGAGACCCTGGATTCGGAATCGGGCCTCGCCATAATATGTTATGGAGCCTATGAAAGTGAGTATCAAGTGTAAGTTCAATGGCGTTTTGTCGTCGAGGCCCTTTTTCTTCGGTCGTCAGAATAAGATAACATTTTGAGCTTGTGGTAGGGCCAGATATATGCTCACGTTCTAGATTCTAACCGTTGCAGGGCATTGCGTGTGTTTCTTCACGCTCTGAAACATAATTGGCCTGAGTCAAGCATACTAGCTAGAACGGGCATGCAGAACACCTCAAGCAAAGCTGCCGGCCTACAGCTGCACTAACCATTCGGCAATCGCAAGCCATTCACGAACCGTGGGCTCTAACTCACACATCGCTCATCGCTCATCCCACGCGACCCATGTGTCAGGTAACGCGACGCATTCTCCAAGCACCAGCATCGCGAATATACTTATGTACATACACCGAGACTTTCACTCGGGTTTCAGGTATAGGTCATCTGACCAGTCTTTGTATTTCTCCGCAACCTCTATTAAACTCCTTCCCTCGGAGATCGCCAAGCCAAGCGCCACCCTGTGGAGAGGAAGCCGGAGGGGGGGATCTTCCAATCGAGATGCTTTCACAAATGCAACACAAGCTTTCTTGGCATCGCCGTCTATGGCGGTGCCCGATTCGAAAGCCGCACGCATTTTAGATCCCTCCAAATTGGGGTCTGTGTACGCAGGGTGAGGAGGCACCACGTTCCTGTGTGTCGATGCGATATCTGTCAGGAACGGTCCAGGCTCGAGGATGGTGATCTGTTTGTTCTCAGCCTCTGTTGGGAGATATGAACGTGAAAGGGGTCGGTCTTACCTTGATGTTCCAGGCAGGGTCCAACTCCTTTGCGAGCGCTTCGCTCAGACCCTCGAGAGCGAATTTCCTGACGACATTTTGGCTCAGAGGCATACTGATAATCATTCAAATCAACTTACGAGGCACTGTAATATCCGCAGCAAGCAAAACTCTGGATGGCCACTGCAGACGACACCTGAAGGAGTCTACCACCTCGAGGCTGGTTAACATCCCTAAAGAACCGCATTGCCTCTCTGCTGACTCGCACGGCACCCCAAAAGTTGACGTCGAACAAACCTCGGGCATCTTCTTCACTGACTGATTCTACTTCCCCGTTGATCAGCTGCCCTGCGTTATTGAAGACGACGTCAATACGCCCAAATGCTTCCTGGGCTTTAGTAAATGCCGACGAGATTTCGGCATGCTGGGTGACGTCCAGTCTGAGGACGACAAGACGGGTAGGTGGATATTGGCTGACGAGGTGAGATAGCACCTCGGGCTTGCGGAGAGTAGCGACGACTCTGTCTCCTTGTTCCAAGAGATATTCGGTCAAGAGACGACCGAAGCCAGTTGAAGCGCCTGTGACTGAATACGAGTTTAACCGAGTGACATTTACGTAGGTGGGGGCTTACTGAACCAGACTCTGGATTCTGCCATGTTATAGACAGGTGTCAGTGGGCGAAACGTGCTGGCCTTTGTAGCCGTCGGAATGGTGCGCAGCCTGTGACGGTCACCCTTCTGGAGGACGGTCGGATCATACCGATACGGGTATCCAAGAGGCTCCGCAGTAGGTGCGGACCAGCATGGGGACCAGAAGAATGGCCGATGGCGGTGAGGCCTGAGAACGTTCAACCATCGCTAATTGTGGAATCGGTCAACACGGAATGGATGTGCTCCATCCATAGGAAGTCGAGTGGTAATGTTTTTATCAAGTTCCGATAAATTGTTGACAAGATATGCATCCACCGAGGTAGAGTGCAAAATACTGGATTTTCCCACATGGCCAAGTTACCTGAAAAAGACCGCAAGTACTAGATCCCTAGCCCGTCGCGACAAAAATCGCCAGCGTTGTCTAAATCCGAGCCTTTGGCACTTCCATAGACTTTAGGTAAAGATCATCAGACCAGTCCTTATACTTCTCCGCGACCTCTATCAAACTCTTTCCCTTGTCGCTGGCTGTATCAAGTACTCTCCAGTGGAGAGGTAGCCGGATCGGAGGATCCTCCAACTGAGATGCCTTCTCAAACACGATGCAGGCTTTGTGGGGATCGCCATCGTAGACTACGTCGGACTGGAGGGCGGCGCGCCATTTCGATCCTTGAAGTTTGGGATCTGCGTGTGCGGGGTGGGCAGGGGCCATGTTACCGTCTTCCTGGCAATATCTGTGAGGAACGGTCCAGGTTCGAGGATAGTCATCTAAAGTCATTCACCTTCAATGTATGAAAAAGTATAGATGTGGAGACGGACGACTTACTTTGATATTCCACGCAGGGTCCGGCTCCTTTGCGAGTGCTTCGGTCAGTGCCTTGAGGGCGAATTTCCTGCTCACGTATGGGCTAAGAGTTGTGGGATGATAGGACGGACTTACGTAGCACTATAATGTCCGCAGCACGCAAAACTCTCGATGCCTGTGCCAGAGGACACCTGGAGGAGCCTGCCAGCCCGAGGCCTGTTGACTCGCGTAAGTTCATCGTTGACAGACCCGAACTCCCCGCTGATGATCTTGCCCGCGCCGTTGAAGGCGACGTCGATACGCCCAAATGCTTCCTGGGCCTTGGCGAATGCCAATGAGATTTCCGCATGGTGAGTGACGTCCAATTTGACAACGACAAGGCGAGTGGAAGGGTATTGGTCAACGAGGTCAGAGAGTACCCCAGGGTACCAACGACACTATCCCCTTGTTTCAGGAGATACTCGGTCAAGAAGCGCCCAAAGCCCGTCGAAGCACCTGTAACTACAGCGAGTTCAGGTTCAGGCGGTCTCAACGTACAAGTGAACTCACTAAACTAAACTCTGGATCGTATTTCCGCCATGGGGTATAGAGCGTATCAGTTGGTAACGTGTTGACCTTCGAAGTCCTTGGAATTTCATGCTGCGCACCCTGTAACAGTCAACTGTTTCGACGACGGTCGGATCATGGTGGCTGATGGCCCACAAGAAGCCGGGAACATGGATCCGGGCACGGTCCGCCTGCAGGAGCGAATATCACGGTATCTGTGTTCTCGCAAGAAGGCTTATGTCATGCGAAATGACTGGACGCCTCCAGGCGATGGCCAATGAACTAATGACCAGTAGCCATCAGGCTCCGCGTTGGGACAGGGTCTGGCTCGTCGGAGGACAAGGCTCGGGCGTGGTCGCCATCGTGATTAATGCTTGACGATTCAATTAGTACGTGATCGCGTTTGCTCGTTCAAGATCTACTCAGACCCCGCATGCGATCGCTCAGCTCATTGATGTGGACCTTGCACGTACCGTTTCTCCTGACCAGCGGTCTGGACTGCGTTCGTGAAAGGCTGTGGCTCAGTGCCAAGAAACGTATGGTAGGGTCTTCCACCCTCGCATCACAGACTTCATGACTATCGGGTAGCCGGCCTTTCTCCCAAAGTGCTCGAAGTTGCAAGACAAGGGGGAAGGGACACAAGAAAGTCTTCTGAATGCATTTTATGGCTGCGAAGTGGTATACCAGTCAGACTCTGAAATTACCTCCGAGCTGAAGAAGTGTCTGCTGGCTGTGGGGACGATGAGGAATATAGTGCGTCACTACTCCTCCAACGTCTTTGAGACAAGCCTCTTTTTTTGGGTGAAAGGTTCTGCGTAGCTGATTCGAGATGATTGCCACTGTCCTTTGAGCATTTTATATACAGCAGAATTTGATTTCTCACTCCATGTCAGTAGCGCCACACGACTGTAATACGGACGATCTCGGTCCACCAATCGACATTTCGATCTTGTCATCCTTTTCAGCATTGACAGGTTGCCACGTCTTAACCAAAGCCACTCATGCATGATGCATTTTTTGTAACGAGGTTATCATATTCCGAGAAATGCCACAGAATACACAACCGACTAGATTATCTTCGCTGGCCCTTGAAGCTTGAAGCGTGAATAATCTGGCCGTCGAGCAGCAAAACGCTGAATGAGCCCCCATGCTAAATTACAGCTCGAAAGCTAGGGCCTGTGCTACGCCTGAGTCACGTGCTCAGAAGGTGGTCGAGGAAACGTCGCGCAAGGGTAGCCTTGCCATCGCGAAGCGGACAAAGGTGTGTGGAACGTAGGAATCGCGCTCGGCGGTCAGGGCATTCACATGTTCACCGGAAGGTTTGCGCATCGTCCAGGTCCATGGCATGGCAGGCGCCACTCGCCGGGGTTGGTCAAGCTTGCTGACGCCGTCGCTTGACAGAACCGCAGCGTGTCATCGGACGCCACTGATGCGGTCGTAACGCTGATTCTGATTTCGACGTTCGCCATGTACATACGGAGCCGGGAGCACTGCTGGTGGGTCATGTCATGTGTGACTGGGATCAAAGAACGTTGAACGACCTGCATCGTGAACGTCCTTGGACGAACATAACGCTGCCAGCCGGTCATGCTGGTGATATTGGACCCATATCTGCGCTTGCGTTTGGTTTCGGTCGACTGCGTGAACCGTCTCGCCAGAGATCTGACGCAAACTCATCAGTCGTGTACCCAGGCCACCGCTACCCGCAGCCCGGCACCACCCCCAGTCAGGCAAATACCAACTCGAAGACTCCGTTGCAACGCCCACCGAACAAGGTTTGGTCCTGCGTGCACACACATACCACACATGGTCCATCCGGTGGCACGATGTATTGGTCATTGGATGAAATGGAATCGATAACGCAGGAGGCGAGGGAGCCCCTTTTGATGGCACCTGCGATCTCATCGATGCGCGTCACGTTCGTCCCGTCGGCAAAGTCGTGGCGATCGTACACACGGGCGTACGGTCCACCGCGTATGGCACTGTGGTGAAACCCAGGGATGGACTCGCGCAGGGCAAAGAGCGAGATGAATGGAAAGGGTTGATTCCAAGCTGCGTACACGAGGAGGACAGCTGCAATACAGGCGCCCCATGCGTTATCCAGATGCTCGGAACGCATTCGCGAAAGAACCATATAAAAACAAAGGAAGCTCGTACTTTGCGCCGCCTCGCCCTGTAATATGAACTCTCTCAGAGGTATATGAATATGAATATCACCGCCTCCCGTACACACGCCCACAAAGGGCGGGTCGACCGCCGAGGAGACCGCAAGTGTCAGACTGGCAAAGGTATCAAGGCACCGGCAAACGTCCATTTTGTCAGCTCGGGTCGCATTTTGAAAATGGTCCAAAAACGTGATTTACCTTCTAGGTAGTCCGCAGCCAAGAGTCTAGAACCCGGCACACACGCATGGAAGCGAAATTTGGGGGAATGGAAATGGGGTTGGGAAATAAAGCGACAGGGCAATCCAAAAAAGGGAGGAAAGGGATCAGCGGTCGCGGTTATGGCAAGCGTTCGCTAGGGACGCGACGCACAATTCGAGCGCGATTTCGGGTGGGAGGCGTTCTGTGAATTCGTTGATGGGGACGTCTTCTTTCGATCCCGCGCCCTCGTAATGGGCCTTGAATGACATGTATTCGCAGACTTTTTCGACGATGGGGGCGCTGAGTGGAAGCGAGCGGTCCGAGGAGAAGGCGCGGGATGGTGTAAGCGGGTGTTGAATCACACGAGAGGGTCTGACTCACCGTTCGCTGATTGGGCAGGTGTTGGCCAGTGCCTCCTTGAAGCTGCCTATGGTGCACCGCCGACGTCACGTAGCAGTAATGTAGCAGAATGGAACGTATGGCAATGTGACGCGTATCAGAAGGATGTACGTATGGTATGCAGGTCATCTCACTGTCGAAATTAAGCATGTTCTTGAGCGTGCCACTCATCATGGCGACGCTGCGTTTGATGAGAAACGAGTACCCGTCTGAGCTGACAAGCTTGACCCATCCGTCGTCGTCCTGGACGTCGTCAGGTCGTGCCAGGGCGTGGTGGTGATGGACGTACTTGGTTGGCCATGGTCAAGCATGCGTGGGAATATTGGATGACCATATGGGTCGATAACCGGAAAAGTGAATGTCGCTTCGATTGACCGTCATCATGGCCTTGCCAAAGGTGTGGATCACGCTCCGTGGTTGATGACGGCGAGCTGATGGATGTGATCTAGCGAATTATCAAGGTATCGTCGACATGCCGACGTCGTGTGGCCCGCAACGCTGACCTCGTGCATGTTCGTACGTGCACATGGCATGGCTAGGAAACCGAGCGCCTTGTGGCCGACCCCGCCCCGGGGATCACGGCTGCACCACACGAAGACAACCTACGGTACTTTGATGTGACCATCCAGGGACCCGATGGGAGTCCCTTTGCGCGTGCGTGGGTCAGTGATGGTCCAAGGATGGGTCTGATGCTGTGACAGAGGGCGTGTTTCATCTCGAGCTGTTCCTGCCTGAAGACTATCCGATGAGCCCGCCGAAAGTGCGGTTCCTGACCAAGATATACCATCCGAACATTGGTGGGTACAAGGGGTGGCATGGTGTTGATTTCCGGATGCTCACATAATGCCCGACGGCGGGGCGTGGTGCAGATAAACTGGGACGTATCTGTCTGGATATCCTAAAGGGTGAGCAGAGACGCTACGTCGGACCGCGACACGGCTGACGATGGACAGATAAATGGTCTCCGGCATTGCAGATCCGGACGGTGCTGCTGTCGATACAGGCATTGTTGAGCGCACCGAACCCGGACGACCCGTTGGCGACGGACGTTGCGAAGCATTACAAGGAGAACGAAAAGGATGCACAGCGAGTGAGTCGTGAGTGGACGGAAAAGTATGCGAGCCAGTAGACGAGCGCGTGTAATAGTCACATCCGATTTCGTAAATCCGGTCTAGGCGAGGTCTAGAACGAGAACGACATATTTACCGCGACCCTGCCCATCCATGCCAGCTCCCCTTTGCCTCCTACCATGTCCCTCATCGCCGACATTTTCCCCCTTCTCATCGGTCAACTCACCCTCGCACCGACAGACAACGTATCGCCATCGTTGCTCGCGCTCTCGACCACCTCTCGCCATCTTCGCGACGCTTGTCTCCCCTTTCTGTTCGCAAACGCACGCTGGCCACAAAAGTCAAAGGCGGACAGAGATCACGGCCTTCTCTTTTACCCAGAGTCCCTCTGGCCGTACATCAGGTGTGAACCCTCTTCGATCCACGTACGTTCCTCATCCATTCCGTAGGCACTTTCGTCTCGACTGGCACGACGAGTGGACGGAACCAGGTCGCATTCGCCATGGCTATCTCGATCGTGAGGGCATTTACTGCCCGCACCACATGGACCTCGCCGTCTACGCCATCACACACATGCCAAAGCTCACAAGGCTCACACTGAGCACCCCCTTTCTGCCCCCCCAGGCGTTCTACGAGGCCCTTGGCCAATGTCGCTCTCTCTCCTCCTTTACTCTCGTCGACACCCCCATCGATCAGAGTCTCATGCAGTTCTTTCCCGCTCCCATCCGTCGCGTCAACCTCACTCCCGTCGGACAGACCCTCCGCATCGGCGACGGCCCGACAGATCCAAAATTCGCAGAGATCAGCTACTTTATGCGCGACTGGAGGAGAAAGTACAGGGCCCAGGCCAACCTCCGCGGATACAGGGAAATACGTTCCTCCGCAGTATTCCTTCGCCAGCATGCACCCACACTCACCCACCTCGAGCTGTCCGGCGATTTAACCGTCTTCACAGGCCTCGCCACGATCGACTGGCCCGTCCTCTCGACTTTCATCCTCCATGGTCGAATCCCGAATCCGAACGTCAACCTCTCGTTTCACGTGGGTTCGCCACCCCCTGCGGCACAACACTGCCCGCGTCTGTTTGACGTGCTGCACAGGATGCCCGTGCTACGCGATTTTCGACTGCTCTTCCCTCAATCAAAAGCGCAAGAGTTTCGCCTGCTCGATCCATACGTCCTCGCTCATCCCGAAAATATCGCCAAGCTCGCCTCACTCGACAGCTTCGCCATTTCGAATGCTTGCGTTCTCGAGGGCGTGTTCAACTACATGTCGAATCTCAAGCGACTGGCCATCATGGCCCTGGTAGAGCTCCCTCGCTGGCCCATCGCGCTGTCGCAACCCCAGATCGAGCGGGTCCTCGCAGACATTGGCGCCAGCAATTGTCCTCTCAAGCATCTGCGCATCATTATCGAAGACAAACTCACGCCCACCATATGTCGTTTCATTGCGACGCATTGCCCGCAGTTAGAAGTCCTCGAGATAGAGCGGTGTGGATACCACGATGGCAAGTCTGTGTCTACCTGTGTACGTCCGCTCTTCCTCCTTCCCGTCCTCTTTCGGTACCAATATGCCACCCGTTTACTCCCGGGTTTGCCAAAATGCCCTTGTTTTGGTTTGGGATGATCATTTGCAACAGGATGCTGACCCTAGACACGTTGATTTCATCTTGCATCGCACACAGCAGGAATATCTAGAAGCCCTCTCGCCCCTCTACTCCCTGCGCGACCTTCGGCTTTGCATGCAGTTCCCAGAATACGACGAAATAGACGACATGGAATCTTGGCGTGTCGTACGGCACGAATGCGCCGCCCTCTTTGCACGTGGCCTCAAGTCGCTTCGAAAAGTGGGGTTCGAATATCGCAAGCGGACGGGCACGCACAGGTATCAAGACGCGTGGCTCGATTACGCGATATGTGGGCGCGAGGAGGGAGAAATGAGGCTTTGTCCGCTCCCCGCGATGTGGTATCCATTTCCAGAAGTCTGGGAACCAGAAGTGTACCGCTTCTAAGGTAACGGTCCCCGATCGCGCGTTCGCCCTCGTCGCTCGTCACGCCACCCTCCGCGGTGGCTCTCGGCGGTTTCCTTATGTGAAACCTCGAAGGTTTATTTCTCATGGTTAATCATGCAACGATCCCTTTTCGACCGGCTCATCTCCGTCTGTATGTCCATTATCATCATCATGCATCATCTCACGCGGTGGTTACACGCATTCATTCATTCATTCACTCCTATTCGCATATCATTCTTCCCCCTCTTTTTTTTACATGGCAACGACGTGACCAAAAACGACATCTTGTTTCCGTTTATGATTTATGCGCATTGACGGCGTAGATTGTCCTGCTTGATTGCTTTTACTCTTTCTCCGTAATGTTACTTACTCTAGGGTTTTACTGATGATTGTTGTGTGTGAAATAGGGAGGTGTTATACAGGTATCGACGGTCCATACATACATACATACATTTTTCATACGGGGGTACGTGATCTCGTTATCGTTGTCATGCCTTGCGTTTTTCTGCATGGTTCCCAATTGGGACGCGCGTTATTTCGTTGGGTGTTTTTAAATTTTTACGCTGGGTACATACTTGTGTGTGGGGTGTCGTGTCAACGTGCTGTCGTCGTTGCTGGCGTGGATCGCTATCGTTCTCGCTGCCTGCCACGATCCAGAGAATCATATCCGTGCGCCCCCCTTTTTTCTTGTCCTGCATGTCTCACATCGGAGGGCGCAGCCCGGCGGAGGACGAAACCTAGGATTTTGTGTGCCTGTTCGCACTGCTCGCTTTCCGCCGCGGGTGACGACTGTCTAGACCGGCGGATGTATCGCTGGTTTGGATTCGGATCTGGATCCGGATGGATCCGGAGACGCAGACTCGGTATGATTTGTGTTTGGCTGTTTTCTTCCACTTTCAAGGTCCGGGTCGAGACTCGAGGCTGAGCCCTGCGTACAGTTTGGGCGCGGCGCGGCGCTGGCACACGTGTGCGGGGCGATCCGAGTTATCTGTTATCTGTTTTGATTGGGATTGGGGTTGAGATAGGGATAGGGATAGGCATCGGATCGGAGCTGGGTTGTTGGGTAGGCGTAGGGCGGCGTCGTGCGGCGCGTTCGGAGTTGGAGGTGGACTGAAGGTGAAGGTGAATGTGGCGAGGGTGAAGGCATTGCAGGTATGTTATACGGGAGTCGTGTGGAGCTGGGATCATTCGGACGGTGCGATGGGCACCGCAGTGATGCGATCGTGCATAACGCACGATAGGGAGCGCGGGCGGTGGTGATCGGTGATATGGGTTGGGTCGGTGACGGGCGACCCTTGGCCGGTGTCGACGCCGAGTGACAAATAGATGTGGGTTGGACTCGGAGATGGCAGGAGGTGGGCGCTGGGGTGTCCACATGTGTCTATATTGCCCATGTGTCCATACGTGTCCATATCCATATCTCATGCCGACCTGAGACCTGAAGCCTGAAGGCCTGACCGGTCACCGGTGACCATAACATGATCATGATGGATCGTTTGATTATGTGCCCAACGCACGCGTGTGTGCGTATCGCGTTGCTTGTCTGTTCGTCTCAGCTGCGATTGGATGTGCGCATGTACGATCGGGACCCGGGTCGAGGCGGCGTGCGACGTGCGTGGATGCGTGGGTGTGGGTTCCTGGCCCGGGACAGGGCGGAAAGGCGGAGGGGCGGAGGGCGAGTCTCGACTCGGACCGGTCCGTTTTGGAGGGATTTGACCTGGGGGTTGTCAGGACCGAAGTACGCGCTAATTAGTGGATAGAGATGATGGCTATCACCCGCTCGATGCAACATCTCAAGACTCTCAACGTTGACGTTGATCATCGATTCCGAGTCTCGGACGGTGGGTACCGGTATGGCAAAGCAATGCCCTCAAGGTTTGAGTTCGGGTCCCAAAGCTTGACACGTTCGCGATGTTCTGCTTCTTACAAACCATCCAACCAAGTACCCTCGGTCGTTCGATACGATGAGAGGGGAAGGGAGGGGAAAGGGTCGACAGCTAGCGTGGTACCACTGTCGCGTCATTTCGCCTTCGCCGTTGTGCAAATCAGGAAGAGCGAAACGATCATAGCGATAGGATCAGCTTAGGCGATAAAAAGACGATGATCGCGCCGAGTACCTGGGCTGAGGCCACGAGAAGGACCGAGATAGCTCTCGATACAGGCTGAGGGATGTCATTTGGCCGCGCGAAATTTTTACCCCTCAGATTCGCTTCGATATCGAAGCGATGGCATATCGATCGGAAGAAGAAAAATGTTAGGAGAAGGGATGCGGTACGTACCCTTAGGGTGTTCCGACTTCTGGAGGAAATGGGGGTGCTTCGATCAAGGATGGCGTTCGGTCGTTTACGTGTATGAAATTCTATGAACTCGACGTGGATTCCTACCGCAAATGTTTAGCCTCGCACGTGTCGAAACAGTATTAATACCGCCCTCTTCAAAGAGTTGAGTTCGAGGTTGGGAACCAGGTCCTAAAATGGAACAAAAACGATTAGCCCACCGCGAGGGTCGAACTCGCAGCCTTCAGATCGCCTAGGTTCTTAAGAGTCTGACGCTCTATCCGATTGAGCTAGGCGGGCGGTAAATATTTGGCACACGAGAAGATATTTGGTGACGCAAAAATTCTTCGTGCGGATCACCGAGTTGCTTACGTGGATCGACACACTCTAGACCAAAAGTCATATAGTCATAGATGGTGTCCGCGGATAAATCGATTCCCACTTGCAGCGATTCCCAGGAACTTGGTAAACTGATTTTCCCCTCGAGGTTAGAATAGACCAATGACTGTACGGCATCCGCATGACTGCAAGGTGCTGGCAAGGTTCTAACCCTCATCACCACAGAGCCCTGCACGGCATGATGCGGGTCATCATGATGCCAGGGAGGTTTCATATGACAGATACTTGACCTAACGCAAAGGTCGCCAACTGCCGTAAATGGTGCCCTGTCTTGCGCCGTGATCCTCAATGCGAGGCCAACACGAACATCCTGAAGAGTCATTCCCAGGCCACGGGTTTGCCCTCACCGCACGATTAGGAGCAGAATAAGAACTCTTGACAAAGTCGGGCGACACATTCATATTCCTCAACCCTTGTGTGGGAAGAAAAAAACGAACTGGGTTAGAGGCCAGAACAAAGTACTAGGCGTGGGTCACATATACACCTCCAGAATTGACAATGTGCACAGCTTACATCGCCCTTGAATTTCCTCCCGGTCATTCCTTCGCTTACAGGATCTTGTGGTGGACGCCCCGGACGGTAATTTGCTCTGCTTTCAAGTTTAGCGACTCATCTATAGGCCCCACTTACATCGGCGACTTCCGTGTCGCCTGAGCTGTGCTCCAAGGACGAGAAGCGATTCCACTTAGATCTATGAAGCCACGGGCCACTGCTCCCAAATCAGCCTAGACCCTCAAGATCAGAAGACCATTATTCTCATCATACGAAGATGGACCTCGGACTAACCAGGACAGGATTTTGAGCGGCCTACCCATTGGAAATCCGTTTCCCTCCCTGGGGTGCCGTCCTGTCTAACTTGGCCACGGCGAGTTGACATTACTAGCCCAAATGGCCAGCCTTGAACTTGATGCACCCGGTTGCCGTCATATTTGTTGTCCGGCAGAGTTACAAAAATCCGTTTGTCCTCTTCGCAAACGCTCGACCAAATCCAGGTGCGGCCATCCTTTGTAGTACCCAACTGACCCGCCTTGGCCGCTCCGATTCGGTATTCATTTCCAATGTGTGGGTGAGCTTCGCCGCCTTGCGAAGCAACCCCAATTCGGGATGACCTGACGCGACGCATCCCGTTAGATAAGATCGTTGCATATGGCACTAGTCTGTCGCAAATTCTTCGCAAATTCTGTCCATGTACTACAGTGGCTTTGGCCCTCGGTCAAGGACTGGGAGCACTGGAAACACCGTCCGGTAGGCTCGGGGTGTCCACCTCTCTATGGCCGTTCGATGACCCTGGCGTGCCAGCCATCAAGATTCGAGTAATCTCCGTGTGGGGAGACATAATAAATTGGTCGCCTCAACGATCTCAGACACGTCTCAAGTTGAATCACCGTTCGCCGTTTAAACTGCTCTTGCGCGAACGGTTTCAGTGTGGGGGTTACTCTTCTGCTGTGGTTGATGACGGCGATCTCGCAATGGCAAGTTGTCTCGGACATCTCGGCGTCTCTATTCATCCGAGCTGTTTTGGTGGCGGCCTTTGTGGCGTTGGCTAGGCCTGGCATTTGGTCCACGCTCTTCAGTCACACGGATTTTGTGCGCTCGCACTTTAGCAGATTTTCCATTTACTGACGCTAGGCATTCCAAGGCATGCACGAGAAACTGTTTATACCGTATGGATCGAGTGCGCCCAACTGGAACAGGTCGGTGAAAGGCTGGGTCATAGCCAATGCGGAGAGTGAGATACGATTTCAACATAGCCAAGATCACCGGATCAAGGTCGGGACAACTGCTGCGCCCTAGCAATCCATCGCTCTGCGCTCTACATGGGTCGCAATACACCCGTCAACTCGAATTTGGACTATACAAACGTATAGGACGGGACAAAAGAGTTTTTCCTGAGAACACGGAAACCTTTATCCAAAAGATCGCGGGTGGGTGTGATCCCATGAGACAGACGCAACATCTTCCTTTGGTTCCGTGTTCCAAGATGATTCGACAGTCGCCAAGTCGTAAAAAAACGAACGAATGATGTGAATGGCGAGTCACTGCAAGCGATGCGTTAACCAGAGTGAGCGTCATAGGAGTACTTTGTTGATTAGCCGGAGTCAATAGAGACAATCTGCACATTACTCGGATGAACCTACCTCCCTGCTCGAAGAAAGCTAGGGTACAGACAGGATCGCATTCTGGTTGTCGGCGTTGGGAAGGTTTGAAACCCACCAATGGACTACGGCTTGCGAGAATCTGCAACATAACACATGGTCTTTGGGTATGTAGTCATATGTGTTCCTCGAGGCATTTCGTATCTGCTTGGGGAGGACTGAACTGCCCATATTGTCGAGATGCTTCCCGCCCGAAAGCAAGATGTGTATCATGTGTATAACCATGGGTCAAGGTCACTTCTGGCACTGATGGGCACGTCCAACCATCACAAAGTCGATGTAAAGGGTCTCGCCGGTTACTTCAGTCATGGTGATTCACCGATATCTGGGAAGAAGGCAATGTGAATAGGGGTCCGTTTCCCAAGTGGTCGTCGAAAGGATACCCCAAAATCAACCGCGATGGAGAGGATGGGGGATCATTGAAGTTTCCCTGCCCTGGGCCATGTAACGAACAGAAAAGACTCTTCGGCCGATGCAACCCTAGTCCTGTAAAACTCAGACATGCGCCTGCTGTGCCCTTGCAACGAGGCAGTAGACCTTGTTCTGGACACTGTGAGCTGGTTTCGCCAATGGGGGTGGGCGTTTGTGCACAGGAGCCAACAGCATTTTGCTCGCTGTGGTCCAGTATAAAAATGACGGCAGATGTCACTGTCAGAGTCAGAGTCACATCTCGGATTTTCGCTTGTTTGCTACTTCGACTTGTACCACGACCAGCATATCATCAAAATGTTGTCGACTCGTGGTGCATTGCTACCCTCTCGATTGTCCGTGGCTACGAAAGCCGCTGTCGTCGCTGGTAGTCGCCAAGCCACCCTCACCGCCGTGCGCAGTAAAGTCTCGGTTAGGTCCATCCAGTCTGTTGCCCAAACCGACAGAGTCCGTTCCTTTCGACTATGCAACTACCGGCGTGTTGACACATACATAGGATACGATCACCCGCCTGCTTTACTCTCTCGGTACGAAACGTGAAGTGGAGCGTCACCTCCGCATTTTTTCATCCTCCTCGCATCCGTCTCAGCCTGCAAAATTTGCCGTTATCAAAATTGGTGGTGGAGTCCTCGGTGATTTCGATGAACTCGCTCTCAGCCTTAGCTTTCTCTATCGTTTGGGCCTTTACCCTGTTGTTCTCCATGGTGCTGGTCCGCAGATGAACGACATCCTGGAGGGCGAGGGCGTTAAGCCGGCGTATATCGACGGTATTCGTGTTACTGGTATGCTCCGTTCTTCGAACGCTATGCTTCAACGTACCGATCTGTCTTCTTGCCTGGCGTTTCGTAGATGTAAAGACACTGCAAATCGCACGTCGCGTTTTCCTCGAGGAAAACTTGAAACTCGTTGGCGCGCTTGAGAGACTCGGCACCCGTGCCCGTCCTATCACCTCTGGCGTTTTCACGGCTACTGCCCTCGATTCCAGCAAGTACGGCCTGGTTGGCAAGATTACGAGGGTTGACAAACGGCCCATTGAAGCCTCGATCCGTGCCGGTGCACTGCCAATCTTGTACAGTCTCGCTGAGAGCAACGATGGGCAGATTCTTAACGTCAATGCGGACGTTGCCGCAGGAGAGCTCGCCAAAGAGCTCGAACCTATGAAAATCGTATTCATTAACGAAAAGGGTGGCTTGTACCACGGCGTTACGGGAGAAAAGCTAGATGTGATCAATCTAGATGAGGTGTGTCCGATCTGGGAATCTCTTCGGAATATTCTAATCGCAGTTGGCGAGCAGGAATACGACCAGCTCATGAAGGAACCTTGGGTCAAATACGGTACAAAGCTCAAGTTGCGGGAGTTCAAAGAACTGTTGGATGTCCTCCCCCGCTCCTCCTCTGTTGCAGTCATCTCCGCTGCCAATCTTCAACGAGAGCTCTTCACCGATTCTGGCGCTGGTACACTCATTCGCCGAGGATACAAGCTCCTCAAACATCAAACTTTGGAGAGCATCGGGAAAGACCGACTTCGCCAGGTTATTTCTGAACGCGACGAGGGTATCCGCTTGGGCAAAGATAGCGTCGCAGGGATCCTTTCTGCGCTCGAGAGTGCCAAACCGGGAGAGTGGTCTATCTACGCTGACGAACCTCTCGACGCCGTTGCCATTGTATCCCACCCTGAAGGTCAGATACCGGTGCTGACGAAACTTCTTACATCTCGCGCTGGCATTCTCAACGCAGTCATCGACAACGTGTGGAATGCGGTGAAAAAGGATCACCCAAGGCTCGTATGGACTGCGTCCATTTCTTCCCCTACCGCTCCTTCTCCTTCAGCTATGCATCCACCTGTTCAGGCTGAAGAGATGATGGATCGTTCCTGGCATTTCGATCGTGCAGATGGTTCCTTCACCCGCTCTGGCCGTTCCTTATATTGGTATGGTATCAGTGACGTTAATGAAGTGGAAAACGTCGTCAAGAGCCTTGAGCAGAGCGGGCGAGTAGGGAGATCGTACCTCCCGGTCGGTCCTGTGAAAACGCAGTTGGGCGGGAGCAGGGGTTATGCTACACTAGCGCGTCGCCCTGGAGTTCCTGGTGGCGCCCGAGGATATGCTACCCACGTGCCTTCTACGGAGCCGAAACGCGTTGCCCTCATTGGGGCACGGGGATACACCGGCCAGGCATTAACATCCCTATTGAGCACGCATCCCTACCTTTCCCTTTCACATGTCTCTTCCCGCGTCCTCGAAGGATACCCACTGGAGGGGTACACCAAGTCCCCGATCACACACACGAACCTCTCGGTCAAGGATGTCGAACGGATGGAGAAGGAAGGCGAGGTTGATGCGTGGGTAATGGCACTTCCAAACGGGGTGTGCAAACCTTTCGTGGACGCTATCGAGAAGGGCTCAAAGGAGAGACAAGGAGAGAGTGGCGTAATCGTGGACTTGAGCGCAGATTATCGGTTCGAGGATGGTTGGACATATGGATTGCCTGGTGAGGGACCGTTTTCTTCCCCTGCTTTGTAAATCAATGGTTCAGGAATCTGTAATAACATATCTTTCTTCTCATCTCCGTTCGCCATTCACCCTATTAGAGTTGTACGGCCGCGACGATATTCGCGCCTCCAAGCGGATCTCAAACCCGGGCTGCTACGCCACTTCGACACAGCTCCTCATCGCACCTCTCCTCCCGTACCTTGCCCCTCCTGCTTGGCCCACTGTGTTTGGTGTCTCGGGGTACAGTGGTGCCGGGACGATCACTCAACCAAGCGAAGGTGGAGGTCCCCCAGCAACGCTGCCCAAAGTGTCGCCTGAGAGTCTCGGGGGTGGTATCCGCCCATACTCGCTCACGGACCACATCCACGAACGCGAAGCGGGATGGCACCTCTCTAAACTTCTCCCCGCTCCCGCCTCCGTTTTAGGCTCGAAACCCCACATGCAACTCGCATTCATCCCGACCATCGCTCCCTTCTTCAGTGGCATCCTTAGCACGCTCTCGTTCCCGCTCTCTACGTCGAAGCTCAGCGCGAGCGACATAGCCTCGCTCTATGCATCCTACTACCCTGGCGAGCGCCTCGTGCGTACCCAAAAGGGCGTGCCTGCTCTGGGAGATGTGCAGGGGAAGCATGGGTGGGTCGTTGGTGGTGTGCAGGTGCATAGCGGGCTCGAGCGTGCAGTCGTCGTCGGGGGATTGGACAATCTGCTCAAGGGGGCGGCGACGCAGTGTTTGCAGGTGTGTTCCCACACACATCCTATGGCTCTTCCTTCTTGACTGACGACCTTGGCACAGAACTTGAACTTGGCGCTCGGGTACGACGAGTGTGCAGGTATCCCGGTGGAAGGGGACAGGGCATAGGTGCTAGAACGACTGTCTTTTGATCTCGAAGTGCTAGGTCTGGTTTGGGGAGACTATTTGGATATTGGATGGGATAATCCGTGTCAGCTCAAATGGTAGGACGAACATGACGAAAATGTAACTATATCACATGCCAATCATGTACATATCTCGTGAATCATTCGAGCAAATGCGTACCTGATTTGGTGCTAGGCGTAATCAGTTTCTGGATTAGCTTCGGACTGTAGCTAGTGGACGGGCGTTGATGGCTGGAGATCCCAGACAAGGCCATTGAGTGAAGAGCTCCACTCCCTAGGGATGATACCTGAGAGCCTTCGTTTGGTCGTGTTGGCATGCCATCCGGATCGATGTCGTTCCGGTAGATGAGTGTCACGATGAGGTGATAGATACGCCGGCTACGTGAAAACCAGAATGAAACACCTAGAACATGAGTCAAAATCTATCAGCGCCCACCTTGGTAGGCCAAGAATTGAAGTAGTCGTGGTGCAGGATCGCAAGAGAATGACGGTCGGAGTATGCGATCGAGATTATGGTGATGCAGACCAGGGGAGCAGACCAAGAGAAGAACGATATGCGTTGATCGCGCCAGAACTTGATGCCTCTCAGGAAGTAGGGGTAGTATGACGGGGAGGGGATCGGAAAACATCCACTGAGAAGTATCATGGGACACAAAATCATGTGGGGAATGGCGGCGTGAAGGAGAACCAGCCAGACACTGTAAGTGAACAAACGTACGAGTGACATCCACACGCAAAAGAAACAAGGGATATCAAGTTGAAAAAGGGCGTCATGGCCCAGACGTCTTCCCACCAAAGACGGAAAATATACCAAGAGTAGAATAGCCTGAGTACACTGGTGATGATAGCGACAGGATGGGGCATGGGCACGGCAACTGGGTTGGGTAAACGGCTTGTCGAGTGAGAGCACCTCGACCTACCGCGTTGTCACGATACCGGCGGTGGGGCGGGAGGCTAAACAGGGAGGCTTGCCGGCTACTATCGTGAGGTTTCGAAGGATGAAAGTATTTAATGCGGTGAAGAGGAACAACAGAAGTACACCGTCAGGGATATTTCTGCATGCGGTATGATGGCTGCCAGTGACCTACTGTTTCGGCCCTTTCCTGGTATGATGGTGCCTAAGATGGACTGCTCGGGTGGCAGTAGCAGTCATAGACTGATCAATGGGAGTCTCAGAGAAAAAAAAATCTACGGTGAGCCATGCACCTCAAGGATCGCGTAACGGTATCATTTGTTATTATCTGTATCTCCGCGGGAGGTCAGGGTCTGCTAATGGTGCAGATGCTCAGAATATATTTGACACCAGCGCATGCTCACTTGACGAACCTAAAGCGGGGATATTCTCCGCGGATTTGGACGCATTTACCTCAATCGCGCTCTCACCTGATGGTATGTATTCCATTGCTCGCAAGCGACCAGGGGCCGTCCATGTTATTCTGATAACCCGGTGGGTGTTTATGCCGCCGATGAGGATTTGTATGACAAGGTGATGCAGGAACGTACCTTGACGTGTGGCAGAAGTGCTACTTCTGTCACGGTATCACAAGCCGCGCGTCTGTATGGCATCGTACCTCCTGAGTGCAAATGCTTACCATCATGTGGAAGATGATTGCAGTGGTAGTACGCGTCAGTTTTGGCTTGGCACGAAGTCTATGACCCAAGCCATAGCACAACGTCTTGGAATCAGTGACAGGTGAAAAATGTTGAATGGGTATGAGTATGAGTATTCTCGAAATTTCACGGGCTTCATCGCCATACTGATACCCAGATCAGCCGGGAATTCGTCCAGCCTTTGCGGCGCTGAAATTCGTTTCGGCGTGCAGTAATCCCGGATAAGTATGGTTATTCGAGGATTTTTAAAAGCTGTGCTGGCACAGCCACGTAAAAATTGTAAATCGGCGTGCTCGGGCCGTGGCGCGAGACGGCCGCGCTGGGGCGGTGCTCGCGTTTACAAATTTTACAGAATCTACTCTCACTTATCTCACTTATCCCCGCCAAAAGCGGCACTTACTCACTTATCTCGCTTTACGCCCTCACCGGTTCGCTTGCTACATACCTGCCTGTTCTGTGTGGTGAAATCCATCTGGGATGCTCGTCCCCTCCAGCCAGACATGTTTATATATATTTATATTTATATTCTTCGGTCGTCGTCGTAGCCCACCCGCCCGCGCTCGACTTGGAAGACGCGCCAGGGCATGGTCACGTGACCACATGGGCGCGACGTGTCACGGAACCGCCAGAATTTGGCCAACCAATCCCATCTCAGGGCTAGGAGCCAGGCTTGTACAGGACTCAACGCCGCTTGCCGACGAAACGGACACGACAGAAAAAAAACACCCTCTAGACAGAGATAACGAGTTACCTGGGGTCCACGGACTACAGGATACGCAATTTAACGACAAAATGGCATGCCTAGATATTTGCGGTATTTGGCCAGCCATCTTCCAAGGATGAGGCCATTGTCTTGATTTTTTTCTTTCACACCTGCGCATCTACCCACACCACCCATTTGGTCATCTGTTCTGACTGTGTCTAGTACTGGAGGTGAGCCTGGTTCTCCTAGGACTCATCTGATCGTGTCTTCACCCAAATCCAGCTAGCACATTCTACGCGCAAGTCCTCTCACACTGTCGTGGCTAGAGCGGCGACACGATATTTCTACGACAGGCTTGGGAATGTTCATGGTGGCCTCCGTGCCTCAACGGGACCCATCATGCGCATATCAGATGTCCCTGTAGCTGATATCTAAACAGTATGAAATCTCCGCTTTCAACCCTGCATTGGGGGATTGTATGAATTCTTTTAATAGCTTACAATGGCGGCTTTTGAAAATCCGAATGCGATCCTTAGAATAGGCGCATCACAGTTCACAAAATACTCCACAATAACATGTGGACTGTATCTATCCCATCCCGGTGTCCAGTACTTCGCCACCCAACACGTTCCTTGAATTTCACGCCGTTAACGTCCAGAAAATTCTGAAGAAAATGTGATGCCTTCGTAGGTTATTCTTCTCCAGGGATGTGCAAGCAGTCCAGATCCTGATTATAAAGTCATGTCATATTTGGTACTTTCCGCAGGGTTTGCTCTGCTACTTCACAGCAGGATTTACCATCTCGGTGAGGCGGAACAAATCTGTTATCTCCGTCCTCGTACCGAGATACCGGCTGGTGCGGGACTTTGTGGTACAAGGGAATTAAATGCAAACTAGTGTGTAATTCGTCAATGATCTGGGAACGAGTTCGTGACAGCCTAGACCCAGGTTAATCAAAGGATCGGACATTCCCATCAACAGGATGCACGCGCGGACTGATTTTCTCGTGGAATCTTCAGGGACAACATGCGCTACTCGCGTAATTTTTGTAATGTTTGCTCTGTATCGAGGAGTGGACCACTCAGTTGCGTCACCAGGGATGTATGACCTCATACTTGAGGTATTTCCTCGCCTTTTTGACAAAGGTTATCTCCCTTGTATATCTTTCACTTGGGCTCCCAGCGGCTATGCAAGGTACGTGATCCGAACTGTAGCCTGGAACCGTGCCCCCATACAGGGATCAATGTTTTATCTGCGAAAGCACACGGACATGTCCATTTCTCTCAGTACAGGACATCTGATTGGATCCTTCGGCGCTTGCGGTGTTCCGGTTCTCCTTTGTGTCGATTGTCAAAGTCCCATCCAGTACGGGTGAATAAATGACACGGCCCGATTGCAGGTACAAGGGACAAGAAGGCTGGCGGTCTTGATTGATCGTGACTCGTCCAAACATTATGCTGAGAACACATGGAATGGACCGCATGGACTAACAG
Organism: Sutorius eximius; assembly: GCA_038089815.1. Taxonomy (NCBI): domain Eukaryota; kingdom Fungi; phylum Basidiomycota; class Agaricomycetes; order Boletales; family Boletaceae; genus Sutorius; species Sutorius eximius. The sequence goes on along the minus strand of JBBPLN010000364.1, from coordinate 839 downwards.
ATCACCCCCACATTGTCCTCGGAGCCCTCGTTCATCCACGACAACCATGCATAGGAGGATAACCTCAGAGTACCCAGGATCGAGGTATATAAACCCTTGAACTCATGTCGAATTCCTCAAGCACTCCAGCACACGGGTTCTTACATCTCCTTACATCTTACTACAATGCACTTCTTCGCCATCGCCTCTGTCTTCTTCACCGCTGCTCTTGGCGTCTTCGCCAGCCCAGTCGTCGAACGCCAGGCTCCCCAGTCTGTTGCCGTCGTCCTTGGCCAGCTCACCGACACCCTTACCCCTCTTACCAACCAATTGCGTGAGTAGTGTGCATGCTCTCGTTTTACGTGATTTCTGAAGATCGTGCAGTCTTCGCCAACACTGGCAATGCCACTCAGGAAGTCCTGTATCCCGTCGTCGGTGATATTACCAACGCTGTGAACGGTGCCGTCGTCAACTTGAACCTGCTCATTGGGCAACCTGCCGAGGTGGTCCTGGCCTCTGTCGACGGTACAACTATTCTCGCGACATCTGATATCGCCACCATTATTTCTGAAGTTCTTAGCGTGCGTCCCAAGGGTTTTGACTGCTACTCGTCGTTGAAGGACTTACTTGACTCCGATTGAACAGCTCGTCTTCACGGCCATTAACGCAGTCCTTCTCGTAGTTGATGTCGCGATCTACGGTCTCGTCTACAGTCTCCTTTACTCGCTCGCGTGAGTATTTCGTCATCGCATTACGGACAGCTCTAACAACCATGTAATCTGTTAGGGAGGTCCTCTTCAGCTTGTTGTCCGTCGTCCTTGGCTTGGTCTCTGCCCTCGTCAGCCCCCTCGTCGGGTTGC
>JBBPLN010000363.1:0-22811 GCA_038089815.1 Sutorius eximius | reverse complement strand
GTCACAGGTGAAACATGGGGCAAGAAGCTATCCAGCGCTCCGACTGCATCTCTTACCTCGGGTCCACATTGCCCCGTGTCGCACGATCACTGCGCCGTGACAGGGCATCAGTGTATCGACTGTGGGTGATCCATACTACCCGGTGGCTAACGAGTGCCGATCCGTCTCGCTTTCTTTCTACTCGGCTGTGCTCGACAGAGGATGGACATGCGTGTAGTACACGCCAATGTACTCATCTAGCAAGGACGAAAAAAAGACATGCCCTGAATCCAAGGTACCTATTCGGTGGCGAAAACCAGAGCTGAGTTCATATTTCAAAGGTCAAATGTATGATAAAAACTGTCACCTGGAGCCACCGGAAGCGAAGTTCTACCGGCCCTATATGATATATATATACGCCCGTCTAGGCCAAACCTCAGCCGGTTCTCCGATGGCACCGAAGTGGTGATATGACCTCTCTGACGAACTTCTATCCCGCGGGCATGGGGCCTTCCCCAATATTCGCCCAGTACCAGCAGCGAGCACACTGCCAAGTCCGAACCTCGACATTGCACACTTTCTGAAGGCAGGGTCAATGCATTCGACTGCAGGAAGAGTAGCGACTAGGGTCGCAAGCATCTACTCCCAACGCAAACAACGGAAGAGCGAGACTTCTCACTTATGGAACATCATATCTGATCCCATTGTTACTTACAACCACAACATACTCAAGTCCCTTTTCACCTCGATATCCGTCCGGACGAAGAGTAGTTCTGTCGTCGACACTTTCTCCCACTCCGCGTAAGGGTCAAAAGGATCGGAGCGCAGTAGCAAACATAGGTGATCGTGTCCAGGTTTCAACACTCCTTTCCCGCTGGCATCGAAGCACCAATAGTCTACGACGCCGACGGTACATCGCCCGTGCCGTGCGCGCTCCGAGCCTTTTTCTCCTGTTTTCTCAAACAGCTTCATACGAGTTGATGGGAGATCCAGGATGAGCAGTCTGAGTTGTAGACCTCGCTTGGTCATGATAAAGTGCTTGTCGCCGCGCCAAGCACGTTGGGGGAGTCCATCGTCCGTGCTTACGCCACTTGCAGGTGCATCGTGAGCTTCACCGAGTGCCTTGTAACCACGAGGAGACTCCGGGAGGGCAGCACTATCAGCGGATGGATGCCCTGCCCATGCCATGATTTCCCACTCCCCACACCTATCGATGATTGCCTCCATCAACCTATAGAAGGCGCGTTTCCCCTCTCCATACGCAATCGTCAGGCTCACGTCGAAGACTCCAATGAGAGAATACGCGATATCTTCAACCCGAGTCGTCGTCCGGTTCGCTGCCCACATCATCTTTTCGTGGACGTTTCGCGTTCCAGGACGGAAGAAGCGCAAGTCACGGTGAGGGATACCTGTTGCTCGCGAAAGCGCGTCCAACATTCGAGTATCTTGCTTATCGTTAACGCTGTTGCTAAGAGGTACCCAATCCTTCCCGTAGAATTTCATCGTCCGAGGAGCCAGCAACTCCTGCAAGGTCCAACCACGGGTGAACCAGACGTCCTTCCAAAGATCGTCAATCGTCGTCGCCTCCGCCAGGTATGCGATGCACACATGTGCGTCGCGATACCACTTGAACATGGACCGAATGGCTTCTTCGAGCTCGGTGCTGCTGTCCTTGTTAATACAGCATGTATCCGACCAAGCGAGAGAACAGCCGTATTCCGCAGCTTTTCCACAGAAGTTCACGAGTTTGCTATACCCCGCAGGTTCGAACGACATCATGATATCGCGAAAGGTCGGTTCACCACGTTCGATCCACCGGTGGGAGAACGTGGCATACTTGAGCTTTTCCTTCACGAGAGCCCGTACCGCCTCCTCCCTCGTAGGCACTGAACGACCTGCTGCCTCATCAATAACTTTGGCTATGTCGGCCTCCGTGACAGCCATCATTTCGCGGCGGAACATCTTCTTCACTTCTTGGCGAGACACGAGCTTCTTCTCCGGGACATGAACAAGGTAGGCGGGGAGTTCGTTGTTGACATAAGTGCCATAGGCTTCCATGACGTCTGGTAATGCGGGTAGTCCAGGATCCTATCCGGTGGTCAGTAAAGGAGAAGCTAATCAGTGTGTGCACCTGCATCGACGACATCCCCAGAGCCATCCCCTTTGGGCCCGGGCGGCAACCTGATTTTGATGCCTCGACCACTATTTTCGGGCTGACCATTTATTCTTTCAATCGATGCAATCTTTTCGCCAGGAATGTTTGCTCACCAAAATCTGACCATGGGGAAAGATATTTCGAACGTCCTCAATCACATCTCGCTTTAGTTTGTGAAACTTCGCCTGTGAGCATGCCACTGAACAAGCGAGTAAGAAGAGGTACAGCTTGTTGCGCACCTTCAGATCATTTTGCTCCTCCGTGGTCAAGGTAGACTCCAGTATAGAGTGAGCAAGGTCTTCGAAAAAGTTGCCCATCGGTACACTTTGTTAAGCCAACTCGCGACCCACTACCCTTTATACACGTTGAAAGCGTGATAGAAGTGTGGGTAGAGCCTCAATATGTCCACCATGCAGCATGTCGCACTCCATGCCGTCAGTGGTGTCTGAGTCGAAGTCTAGGCATGCAGAACCCTTGTTCCTGTGGGTGACATCAAAGCATGATTTCAAGATTGCTCCATTTGGTGTCGTTTGACCTCGTTCATAATGGAAGCATCTCATCACATGTCACGGCGATGCTCATTTAATTCTATTCCCTCAGCCGCTCGGAACCGTCTTTCAATACTATAGCAAGCTCAGCTGGGTCACCTCCAGTAAAAGGCCACATGAAAAGAAGAGCACAGTGGTACAGATTCATTTCGTCGAATCACAGAAGGCTTTTCGCCAGCACGCGCGAGGCTGTGTTCCACTGCTGAGCCTTTCACTGCCTTCAATCTGCCCGTGCTGAGCGAGGGTCAGCATATGGGCGTGTCTAAATATGAAAACACCGCGTCGATGGAACGGAAGTCGATGTGGCATGCGTGGTCGATCGAATTTCCACGTCGGAAGAGGGCAGGGCTGCAAGTCTACAGCCCGACAAAACATGGCTCCTGGTGGTTCGAACCGTTTCTAGGTACGCGAGCTTTCATTCGTTAGATTCCCCAACTGATTAACATTCCTTCGTACGTCAAGGGTGTTTTTAAATCATTCTGTTGTCCATGCGATACAATAATCGTCAATGTGTACGGGATAGCAACCTCACCAGCCTTCCGATCGGCCCCAGTTAGAAACACAACAGCACAATACGTTAACAAGCCTAGGATATGCCGTGCGATAGGCTGAGTATCTGGATCCGTTCCTCTCGAGTGGCATACAGTAAGATAAATGGGTGTCCTTCGGCCTTCCTCTTGGCTACAGCCTCGCGCAGTTGAACCGCGTAAGCCGTTTGCAGCGCTGGCATGGATGCAACGATCATCTTCCAAGCATCTTCGTCGTGAATCCAGTTCGAGTTTCTGACCAGAGTGTCGAAGACTGCACTAGGTACATCGATCGCCAGCATCGGCGCGCCATTGGTTATCGCCGACTTGAGATCCGTGCGGCGCTCGTAGGCTGTAATTGGAGATTTAAGTTTCCGCGAACGAAGGCGATATTGACAAGAATCACGTACCTCTATCAAGCAAGATCTGTTTCACCTGCTTTCGTTGTTTCTTCGTGTCAGGAGGGAGTAGGAGTTGAACGTCATCACCACCGGACGCATCTTTACCACCGAAACTGGCTGGGGGGACGCCTGGATATTCGACCGTTCCCGACGTGGACGAGTCGATGCGCGTCTGTTCAGCGATTTGCTGGTGCAACCAGCTGACGAGATCTTGGCGAGATACTAGATACCTCTTAATCCAAACTCAAAGATGAGTAGGCCGGAGTCTCACTTTCGTATTCCGTCCCTCTAAGAATGCTCTTGACCTTGAACGCCGCTTGCTCGCGGCGAACCGTGCGCGGCCGCGGGTACAATGCAAACCTGAGCAAATCCCTTCAAATCGTCGACGCATCACAAGCAAAGAATAACCTTACAAAATTCCTTCGCGAGCGCACAGATCAGCATGACTTTCGTTCTCAGCTTCAGCCAGTGTTGCATCGTACATGATATCAGCGCTGATATTGTTCTGCCACAGTAATGCCGCAACCTCAAGCCTGTCCTGGAGGTATCCTGGCTGATACGACATGATATACACATCACATCTGCGGGGACTCCAGAAGCCAAAGGACCGCTGTTCCTTCATGAGTGTCTTCACGGACGTACTTTGAAACGCCGCGAGAGCGACCGTAATCTTGTCAAAGGCTATCTGAACTGCGAACGCACAAATTGGGTCTCTCGTCGTTTTGGCAGCGGAATACCGAGCAATTAATTTGTCGTAGCTATACAAATTTGTGAGTCATCTGGAGGCACATCAAAGCACGAAAGCACGAACCGACCAGCAGCTGCCAAAACGTCCTGACGTCTCGTACGCCGTACTACTTCCAGGCGAACTCCGTCGTGGAAATGCGCGTGGTGTGGGGCCCACATCAGAGGGCGGAGGTATATCGGGCCACTGAAGCCCGCAGATGTGGCATACTGGATACTCTGCTTGATTTCCTCTACCGCGGGCCTCATGACAGTGAGCAAGGAAGGAGAGACTTTCTCGAGTCTTGTCAGCAGTCCATCAATATCTTCGTGAATTTCTGCGAAGGCTTCGAGTTCGTCCGCAGTACTGCGTAAGAGTCCTTTCTTCAACAAGGCCGCTCGCTTCTGAGACGAGGAAGATTTTGACTGATTCATGATATCCATGACAGATGGTCGTAGGTCATCCGGGACTCGGCTGAGGGCTAGTTCGACAACTAGAACAAAGTTGAAGCAACGAATTGAAATCAGGAAAACAACCCACTCCTGGAATGAGAGACGTGCATCTCGTAGCTAAGGGCAAGGTTTGGAAAGCTACGGAGACAGTCGTTGAGAAGCAGTATGATCTCTGCACCAGCTGCAACCATGCCATTTTTCATATCAGGGGTGATAATATCCAGAACAGCCGCCTTCATCATTATGGGATGTCCAGGAACGGGGCTGTAGAATCGATGAGTCAACATGGAGGGGTTCTCCAACCCTATGAGATTGAACTACTTAGGACGATAGGTGTTCATGATATGAAAACGTTTGATCCGTTTCGAACCATTCCTCGCAGCCAGCCTTGCGAACGGTACCAACGCCTGATTAGGCAGAAAAACGACATCGCCATGTCTGTCGATAAACGTAGGCCGTGGCTCGTTCTCTTCTGGATCCATGGAAGGAACCAATAGCGGTGGCTCAAGGTCAACGGCTCCATGGAGACGAAATATGGCTTTTAACCTGTCCTCAACGATAGTGTTCAAGTTTGCGTGCTCGGGAATGTCAGCCTCGAGATCAAAAAGATGTGTCCTTGATTCGCTGGTCTGGCTGGCCGGTCGTTTGAAGAGTACTGAGAGTAAGGTCTGGTAGTGTGTTGAATCTGGTGCAGCTGCGGAAAAAAAGGATTCAGACTGATAAGAATAGGTCAATGGCAGCGCTCACAAATCATTCTCAAGGCTTCCTTGAAGTATTCATCTTCTACCCTAGGCGGTAGCAACGAGCTTTGCGAAAGTTCAAGAGCGCTTGGCCGCTTTGCTGGGTCATGGCGAAGGAGCCACGAGATAACTAAACAACGTGAGACAAGATTCCACGGCCCTCAAAAATTTACTTGCTTTCTTTCTGTTTCATGCGATGGGTTTCCCAATCACGGGGAATGTAGACTTCGGGTTTCCGTAGATCCTCAATGACGGCAATGCGCTCCGCTCCCGTGGAGAATGGGTAATTCATTTCAAAGAACACTATCTGATAGACTTTGAGGGGGCCACGGGCTCGTTGGAATTAAAACTTACTCCCAGACTGTACATGTCGGCCTTGTTGTGATTCCTGGGCCCCTTTTTACGTGATAACACCTCAGGAGCAATGTATAATTTCGTTCCAACCTCTGGATGGTGGTTAGTTCGCCGAGGTCGTCACCAAGAAAGTTGCCCTTACCCAGAGTGAGTTCCGAGTCCGACTGCGTTACTTGGGGGGATAGGTCCGAAGGATCGACGGCTGCAAGACTCGAGGTGGCTAGACCAAAGTCCCCGACTTTCAAGGAAACATTAGCCAATACCTACGCACCTATCTGGGCAGTCAATCACCTTTGCAGTCACCTTTTCCGTCTGTATGTTGTTTGAGTAATTCATAGATCCGGATAATCAAAATAGATGCCTACCGATAAAGATATTTGTCAATTTGATGTCTCTGTGCAGCTGGGTGGTAAAGTGGGTCAACAGTGGATACCATACATAGAAGAAAGAGACAGACTATTCCCATGCTGCCCATATGCACCAATGCTTCCAGGATCTGATTGAATAGACGCCAAGCCTCGTCCTCCGATAGGCCCTCTGCTACCCTCTGATAAGAGCAGTCAGCGAACAAGACATTCAAATAGCTGTATCAAACTCGCTTCTTTCAAAGTCTGACGTTCCACAAATTCCTGGATATATATACCGCATAATTCAGCAGGATCAACATCCGGCAGTCATATGGCGCACCATCTGGATGTATAACGTCCTTGGCAAGACGGGTGGTGGTTTCACATCCAGGTCCTCTCCGTACTCTGATGTGAAGAGATGCGTAAACCCGTCACCACTGTCATCCTCATCCTCATCTTTCTCGTCGTTCACATCGGATTTGGTGAAGTGGATGCTCGGGAACGATGATCTGCTCCCAGAACCTCCGTAATCATCCAAGTCGCTCAAGTCGATGCTAAACGGGTCCGATTTTTCCCGCCGTCCAACGGAGTGAGGGACGGAGGTCATGTTGCCTTCAGTGCCCGATTCGGAAGCAGTCTCAGAGCCAGATGATGGGCCTGAGGTGACAACCTCGGCGGTCTCGACCCATGTAGTGTAATACCGCACGATGAAGCGATGAGAAAGCCTACTTAATGCATTTACCTCGCGGAAGATTTTCGTGTCGCTCTGATCTGTGCGAAGGCGGATCTTTTTTACTGAAAGCATCGACGAGGGTAAGACGAGGCGAGGCGAGGCTTTGGGATAGTCACGAACCGGCATATATACGGGAGTCGATCCTATTGCGTGCTTTCACGACTGACCCGAACGCGCCTCTCCCCTTAATATCGTTATGGTCAGTGCGCTTACTTCTCAGATGCGTCGCATACCAGTAACTCCAGCTCTTCCCAATCCTCTTTCCATCTACTTGCTTGCCTAGTATTGGGAGGAACACGGAAATAGTCTTTATCCGGTGAAGTTCCAAAATGAACACCATTTCCAGTCGGCGTCCCCGCCCCTAGCACCGGAATGGATGGTGTGTGCGTGCGAATCGGGGAGGTGATCGACATCGATGCGAGGTCTGCAAGAAGGCTCAAGCAGGTGACTTGAGACTTCTTGCTGGAGGAAAGCATGTTCAAACCGGTGACCTGTAAGGTAGGTGAAATAGATGCTATAGATGGTTCAGTTGCTGAGCTAAATCGACTGTAGTGAAACACATGCCGGCTTGCAAAGCTTCTTGTGGGCTATTGAACTTTTGCATCACCCCTTGCCCATGAAGCATCTGTAAGAACACTACTCCGACGCTATGTATGTCACGGCCCTTAGTGTATGACAACGGAGAGTCGAGGACTTCCTTTGATAGCCTGTGGTGGGACATTTTAATGGAGTGCGACAAAAATTTGACTAGTTCGTACCAAGCGTCTGGGGTGGAGTGTTCGTCATTGCTAAGTGCTAAGCGTGGAGAAAAGGGATTCGACCTGTGTAGGTCCTTCAATTGCGCATGAAAACCCACTTTCCCCACCTTGACAAGCTTGGAATGGCTCTTGTTCTCGCGAGTAGCAAGAAAAATACATGTAGTGTCAAGGCCTGTCCAAGAAATACGTCGCAGGGTAATGTAATGGTTTCGAGACAAGGACGTACCGCGATGGACGAGATCACTAGAGTGCACTGCATTTAACGCAGACAGTATCTGGGCAAGGTATTCCTGTGCGTCATATATGAGATCAAGGTCACTGCAGAAGTGCTACACGCCTTACAGAGGCTCTGTCCTCCCGAAGGCTGTCACAATCTTCTAGCACGTCTCGCAACGTAAGTGCAGGTCGTTGCTCAGAGAGAATCGTCAGCCGGGAAGGGCCGATATGAGGAAACGAAAACTTGACAGCAAGGACGCTCAACAAATTCGGGTGGTGCACCTTCATAAGTCGTTGGATCTCTGCCTCAAGTTGTGCGAGCTTCTTCCTGCCTAGATGGGGATGCATTGCTCGAGATTACAGAAAGGGTGGTTCGATATAGCTACCTTGGAAACTATTATAGTATTCGGAATAGAACTCAATCGTGTGAACTTCCAAAGGCAGTGTGGCATGGACATCATCACACAAAGGATCGGCCAGGTATGTGACCCCCAAACACTCTATAACATCAATTAATCACGAGGTCAGACCAAAAGAATGAACAAACCTTTACGAGGATGAAACATCTTCACAGCACTGAAACGTATGCCCTTGAATTCCACTTCGGTGGGGAATGATTCCGTCAATGTATCACCGACCGACGGCACTTCGGTGGCATCAGACTGGGCTCTTCGCCGTGCTGCCTTGTATTGCATCTCCTTCGCAACAAGATGTTTTTGTGCGTCAGCTTGAAGCTGTTCTTGAAGTTGTTCGGCGACCCGAGCCGCAAGCTCAGATTGACGCTCTGCATCCGCTTCCTCTCTTTCTCGGCGTTCCTAGCACAACAACGCTGTAAGAACCATTGCGACCAACGAGCTCAAAACAGGATCCTACACGTTCCGCTAGAGTTGCCCGTTTTGTCATCTCCGTGGCGAGCGAACCAGAGGCTTCACTCGGTGGCTGAACGCGCTCAGCTATCCATTCTTGAGCCGTCGTGATGATCTATACATAGACAATGCGTGCTCGTTTCGACTCAGAAGGGACACCGTGTTGGAACGACGGACCTGAAAGACCATCTCCGAGCCCCGCAACTTCTGAGCTTCCGAATGGATAACCTTGGATAGCGCCGCTTCGACATCATGACCAAGACCCCGAATAGGTTTCTGGACGGTGAATACAGGAGTGGCGAGTGTGGGGTATGTTTTGGGGAATCTGTCTCCGGTCAGCGAGCGTTCTGGGGAACGGGTAAAGGCAGAGATTACTTGGTATGAAGGTGAAAGTAAACCTTGGGTGCGTGCAACGGATCTGGGTGAACGACTTTGATGATGAATTCGGGCAGCCTCGCTGCAGTCTTAGGAACGATCAAAACGTGTCTGATCAACACGGATGATTTAATCACCTTCCACGCTTTGGGTGGAGGGGGTTCAAAGAAATCCTGGTCATAGATGGACTTGAGAGCGGTTATCTCGAGCTGTTGCAATTCTTCGGTGGTTTCCATTGTCGTTGCGATGATATCTGTTTCGTATTGAATACGAACAGACAAGCTGCGCGTTACTTGAGACGTTTGAGAGTCCAGTTGGACCTCAGTGGCTCAAGCGGACATGACCGTCGAAAAACGTGTTGTGAGTCGCGCAATATAAACAGATATCACACCATCAGACTCATCTCGAATCAGCCAGAGTCACCCGTTTGTTTGACCTTGCTTGGCAATACCCTTTGATCCTAACACGTACAAACAACGCTTTGTGGCAACAACCGAGCATTTGTTTCAATCAAGTATATTCTATCTCAAGTGCAATTTGCGGAATGACGTTACTGAACTTCCTCAGCTCCGAACAACGTTGGACCGATGCCTCATCAAAACAATGCAGCGGTAGCCATCACGAGAGAGCGTCTGACTAAGAATGAGGAATGAGAAAGATAAACCGTTGTAAGTAACACACCTTACTCTTGGAAGCTGTATAATCTTTGCCGGCGGATTTCGTCGAGTCTTTGCTCAAATGTGTCGAAGGAACGCGAAGGACGTGAAGGTAGCTGTGGGTATACAACCGTCGGTCGGGCTTTAGGAGCTGTTCAGTGCCCAGTCCCGAAAAAAATTAAAAGGCGAACGCACACGCAGATGAGCTTGTCCCGGAGAAGCGTGCCAGCTTCGGCGATGACATCGCGTTGATTACTTTGAGAACTCTGGGCCGGCAACGTGAACCATTTGACAAGTCTTTGCCGGGTAGAACGCCAAAGGTATCGGGGTGAACAACAAACTCAAGTAGGTATCCGGCTACTCTGACAGCAACAAGTTTCCCATCCAAGTCAGCCAATTCGTGCATGGCAATATGCTTTTCTGCCTGCAGTACATTAGCATAGGCGCGGTAGTGGTAGTAGTCAGAGCTCTTGTTCCAGCCTGGATCTTGGGAGAGTCAAGTTCGGGGAGCGGTGACACCTTTACTCTTATCCGCCATAATCGAGCAGCTATTTGAGCGTCCCCTCAAATGAGACCGCCCGGCGGCTGACAACCTGCATGCTGGGCCAAGTACGAGCGCCGTTCAATATCGATCGTGGAGAGACAAGAACATCGACCTTGCGCTCGAGGCGAACGTGTCCGAGTCCCACCATCTGTGCCACAGCATACTCCCGCCGCTCGGTTACTATGAGCCTTGTTGTTCAACGCCGTTTGGAGCATTGAATCAATTCATCGAGCAAGACCAGCTGTTGTCTGTCTGTTCGTCGGATTCGACATTTTCAATTGAAGATCACCCACACGACGCGAAGCCTCCCCCTTTTCCCGAAAACTGGGGTCCCTCAATCTGACCCTGCGCGTCGGTTTCGTTGTCGGTGTCGGCACGAACCCACAAGTCCTTTCTACTCCCGCTCCAGGCAAGGATCATTACTGGAAACATGAAACATTCCATCCCTCCACTTCGTGTTGTAGCGCGTTAGCTTCGGGGATTCACTTCCACACATCCCTTCTCACTCCTGTATGCCACGGGACATTGGTTGTACAAATAGGGTCGAAATCGGCGTAGTAGCTAGCAGCGAAAGGAAGACTCCAAGCGCAATGGATCATTATGTAAAGGCCAACCTTGCTCCGAACGCGCCTTGACCTCATTTCTCGTCATTAAACAAAAAGAAAGGAAATGGCCCCAGTTATGTCCGCATGCTTCTCCACCTTTTCTCTTTCCATTCTCCGAGCCCTTTTCAAAGCCTGAACCCCTCCCGTCGTCCAGCCATCACGCAAAATTCAAATGGGTCTCGTTCACTCACTCTTTTTTGCTTGCACACGATGCTGGGACGCTGGCGACACCCACATCGTCATCTCGTCTGGAGGTTGGGCTCACGCGCACGCGCGCCCGAAGATTCTATTCTACGATAAACACAAACCATACTACGAGTTTACGAATTTTTCGCCCCACGAGGTGGTGTACGAGGGAAAACCCTACCCGACGAGCGAACATCTCTTTCAGGCGTTTAAGGTGACCTTTTTTCCACCTTTCTTTCTTCGCTTTTTCTCGCTTGCTGCGGGATGTCATTACGAGAATAAGCACGCCATTTTGGTGCTGACGCGGTGGCGTTTGGGCAGTTCATGGACGGACATCCGCAGATCGCGGAGCGTATACGAACGTGTGGTCCGAAACCGATGGTTGCCTTCGACGAGGCACACCGACACAAGACCGCTGTGCGGTCCGACTGGTCGCAAGTCCATGTCGCCAAGGTGCGTCCTTTCTAGCTCTCCCTTGCCATTTCTCCTCACTCGACCTCATATGATCCGTGCGCACGTTGAACGCAACGGTGCCTTTTCCCCACCTCGTAACGCGCGCGTAGATGGAAATGGCGTTGAAACTCAAGTTTACACAGCATCGAGATCTGAAACAGATGCTGCTCGATACAGGCAACGCAGAACTCGTCGAGGTGCGTTCCAGGTTCTCTCCGTACTCAACATTGGCAATCTAAAGCGTGGCGATTTCCCCTTGCCCAAAAAAGGATTCGCCACGGGACTGGTTCTGGGGAATCGGCGCGGACGGGACGGGGGGTAACGAATTAGGCAAGGCGCTTATGCGCCTGCGCGCCGAGCTATGTGCGTCTTGCATCGCCTGTTTCTCGTTCTCGTGAATTGTGTTCCTCAATGGTGGGCCTTGTTATACAGGCGACGACCCCAGCGCAGATAGTTCAACCGCTGTCCCGGCTTCGACCTCGAACCCGAATTCAACTCGGACTTCGAACCATCGGTCCCAGGGACGCACGAGCAGAGGCAGGAGCAAGCGTCGGGCGCCGCGTATACAGGTATCGGGCAGTCAAGGCACGCGTGGGGTGTGTGAGGTAGGTCATCCGTGCGCCCCGCCTCACTATGCTTTGTACTTACTGTTCCTTTCCCTCTCTAGTTTTGTCGTGCCAAGCCGGCGTTCCAACGCTCCCGCTACTGTGGTCGATCGTGCGCGGATAATGCTGCTATGATGTGCAAGGTGAGAAGCCTCGATGTCGTCTTCGCTCTTCGCGCGTGCGATTCGCAACGTGACTGGCTCACAGATCCTCCCTCTAGTACTGTCGGAGGAAGCAGAGAGCCAGGGGACAACCGTACTGTTCGCGGACCTGCGCCGACAGAGCGCATGGCAAGTGAAACTTTTTCTCTGGCAAATACCTCCTTTTCCTCGCTTCGAACGTTCCCCCATGTGTTGTTTCATCGATTGGTTCATCACCGTTGTTGTTCGACTTGTTAAAGTATTCTTCCATCCCATTCTGTTGTATTTATCCTATCCTATTTTCTCTCATTATTTGTGTTTTATGATATTCCCAGGATTGAATGGACACCATGTCATCACCTCGATGCCTCCCTGCGACGACACCTCCCGATCCTCGTGAACCGCACTCTTAGTGTCTGCTCACCCCGGATTCGTGCTGCGCATACGGTACCCGGCCAACCCCAAAACGAGCGTCACCACGTGTATCCTACCGGGATCCGCGTCTTCGCACTGCACAGGCCGCTAATGGCTAATGTGGCCAACATGATATGAATTCTACCGAGTTTGGGAGCAAATCCGACACGATACACTGCAGGTACCAGGGAAGTACTCCTGGTGATTGATTGATTGGCCGCACTCCCAGCGACATCACGCTCCATGATCGAGGTTCGACCTGTCATGTTGACGAACTTAGCATTCGTGGATGACCGTATCCGTGTCTTCGCGCGCTGGGTACAGTATATGAGGTTCAGTCCGCTGGTATTCCCAGGAAACGAACACCAGATACGATTGTGCCTGACAAAGTGATTCGGATCAAGCATCGGCTATGTGGCTCCACGCGATCCCGCAGGGCTGCACCAGGCTATTTGTTCGTCAACAAAAACGAAAAACGAGCGAGATCGGTCCCGAGCAAGAGCAGGCGGGCAAGACAGTGGGCTCAACGCCACTTTGCGCCAGAGTGTGGGACACGGGATTCACTTCGCTTTCCTGGTTCCCCACAACTGAGCTTGCCCGCACCAAATTCGACTCGGCTGGTGAGTCTGTCTTGAGATCGCATGCGTATATGCCACTCTGAACACAGTTACCTCGTTGACAGGACTTCATGTATCCACATCGACTGAGAGACTGCCGGCCTCGCCACCGTGGCCCGCTTGTGCGTGCGGCATTCCGAGCAGCCCTTCTTCCCCCATACCGCTTCCTCTTGAACACAGTGTTCCGCAATGACACTCACCTCGCAGGGGCACCATCGACGCACCTGTTCAACAATAGCACCTGGGGAAATGGCGATGCGAGGCTGGACGCCGCTCAAAACAAGCAGGTGGATCGGATGTGCCTGTTCATTCGTGAGATCGGGGAAAGGGTCATCGTTCCTCTTGTATGCAGCGTCGAGGCCGAGGAGTCAGGACGAAGGCTTGTCAGCTTCGACCGTCGCTTCAAGGACAAGAGCCGGCTCAAACGCAAGGTTGCTGATCGGCTATGTCTAGCTCCGTGCCGCACACCCACCGAGGTGCTAGCCATGATACCCGACGCAGTGCGGTTCACGTTGCAATACCTGGAGACCGACTATGTCACGGGTGTCCGCAGGGATATGGCAAGGCTAAGTGGTCGAGGACTTGTCCTCGTTGGGCTACGCAACACGTGGACGGACGACCAGTACAAGGGGATCAACGCGCGGTGGCGAGAGCCAGTGTCGGGGTTGGTGTTCGAGGTCCAGTTCCATACGCAAGCCAGCCTCGCGGCGAGGGAGTTGACACATAAGACCTATGAACGCATACGTGGCGATGCAGTTGGGGGGTCAGAAATGGCATCGCTGAGAGCATATCAACGGAGAGTCAATGCCATGGTCCCCATACCATCGGGAGCAGCGGATATTTGGGAGTGATGGGAGGAAGGAGTCATTACCGACATGAGTAAAAAGAACTGTTACTGGCATACCACTCTGTACTATCACTTGTATGATTACTTACCCGCACTGTGACATATCATCGAGAGCAATCTGTATAGGTTATCCCATGGAGTTGGACGTACCTAGCGCTTCCATCTGAGTGTAGTACATGATGGGAGGGGGAAAAGAAGCGATGAGAGGAGACTCGGCTGACGGTTGCTTATATATATGCGCTCAAATCGATGACGTCGGTTGATCGATGGGCATCTTTCGTACCACGAAGGAAGCAAAGCGTCCGGCCGACCGGACCGGTGCCGAAACGCGCGCAGACCCAGCTTGGATGTTGGCTGCTGGGTACCCATAAGACGAACTATTACCAGATTCTCGACAAGTCCACACGCTGAGACGATAAAAGAACAAGTTGGTTGGATATACTCATACCCCCTTCGCAATCAGCCTCTCCGGGTTCTCCACCCACCCCCGCCATGTCTCCACAAACGCAGCCAACTCAGCACCCTCGACGACCCGATGATCCGCACTCCAGCTAACATCTACCTTTAGCCGCCTCTCGCCACGTCCCGCCTCGGCATCCCATACCCCCTCGCTCACATCCCATACCCACCGCGCGCGTCCGATTGCCACGATCGCCACGCCGCCCCCAGGGACGAGCACCGGACTCGCGTTCTCGCCTTGTCCGATCGCACCGACGTTGCTAACGCTGATCGTTCCGCCCCGTTTCGGCATCTCGCGCGGCGTCAGCCCACATGGGACTTGGCGACCTAGGTGTGCGAGGTGTGCCACACGTGAGGCGAGCCCGTGAATCGAGAGCGCCTGCGCGGCGCCGATCGTGGGCGTGTAGAGCCCTGTCGGGGTGGAGAGTGCGAGGGTGACGTCCGCTGTGGGGCGAATCGTGAGTGTCGGCTTGCCGTTCGTGTTTGCGTCCGAAGTGGGTGTGATGGAGGCGCGCAAGAGAGGCCACTCCATCATGGAATTAGCGAGTGTCTTCAGAAGGAACGGAAGATAAGTCAATTTGGAAAATGTAGCACCCTCGGAGACGGGTGGCGGAGCTGGCGCTGGATGGAGGGCGGATGGGTTGACCACCTGCGATATACGCGAGGGCTCAGGGGTCGACGATGGCGGTAGGTAATGGGCTGGGATGTTCGCGTTCAGTAGCGGTAGCATGCCATGGAACCGCGTGAGATCCAGGGAAGTAGAGTATCTATATTAAACATCAATGTAGCATTGGCGCTCGCTCCTCACGAAATACGTACCCAAATCTGGGTATCTCGAGACTCTGAGAGGTGAGGACGGTATAGTCAGCTGTGCGGTAGAAATGACTGCCAGACAACACACCTGTGTCATCGCTTTCCACATTCCATACCGCGTTCTGCCCAACTCGATCACAACATCCTTTTCCTCGGCCCGAACAGCCTGACTCGCCGACTCGGTTTCAAGCCCAGGGATGACTCGTCCTCGAGCAACGAACGCCTCAACATCCTTCTTCTCCACACGTCCATCCCGTCCACTGCCCGGTGCCAGTGCAGCAATATCAACGCCATGCTGACGTGCAAAGTGACGCACAGAAGGCGTAGCAAGCGCATGGTCCGGTGTCGACGACGACGACGATCCCATATTCGTCGGATCGAGCGGGTGCTTGTTGTCCAGGCGCGGTATGCTCTCACCCGCATCTCTCCTCGACCCGCTGTCCTCTCCCAACACGGCCGGATCCTGCGTCCCCTCCGCAAGACCCGTAGGCGCCGCCGACACGTCCGAGTTCGCTTGCTGTTCATCCCCACCTTCGTCCTCTTGTTCGACCTCAATAAGACACAGTCCCGCCCCCACTTTGGCAATATCGCCCTCTCGCACCAAGAGCTCCTTTACGACCCCGTCAAACGGTGACGTAATCTCGACGCTCGCCTTGTCGCTTTGGACTTCACACAGCGTATCGAAGCTCTGCACCGGCGACTGCGCCTTGACGGACCTGCGGAACCGCCCCACATGGGCCAGGGTAAACGTTAGCAACGCAGCGCGCACAGAGCAAGGAGAAGACTTGAAGCGTCCACGGACCACTTGATTACCTCACATTCGGTGATGCCTTCGCCAATGTCGGCGAGTTTGAAACTGTGGAGGACTTTGCGCGCTGCGAGGAGCGCTCGGGCGGTGTGGAAGTGTGTGCGGAGGAGGGGTCCGCGGACGAGGGCGCGTTGGAGTCGAGTGGGGGCCAAGTTCATCTTGATCATGACATTGACACTGACAGACCCGTGAACACAAGATCCGATTGCCGGAGGCCTCGATTATATAATAGCCGGGCCGCGTGCGGAACGGCTCGGGCCGGTCAAGAATACTTGAGTTGGCTGTAGTATGCCTCTTCATTTGTGTGTACCATACTGTGGCCGAAGGAGTCTCGAACTCGATGCAAGCAAACTTGACACAGATAATTTTTGATGCGCCCATGCACTTGGTTACTACATTCGAGCTCAGAAACAATAATCTGAAGCGACTTCAGAGGTAAGTGCGAGGACAGTCGCCCCATTGTACTCCTCAAGCGACCCGCAACTCTGAGCAACGTCCGACACTACGGGAAAGAAAGGCATCTGTTTCAGAGGTGAAACATACGGGAGGTGGCACAGAATGTTTGGCGACCTCAATTCGGGTGCTTGGCGGCGAGTGTGGCCCTGGCGGTCTCTCGCTCTCCTCAGCGAACACGATTTTTCCAAGAATGAAACCTAAGATCAAATCCTCACAGTATGCGTCGTTCGTTGGCCTGTCACTGACTCCTCTAGGGTGATCCAGCCAAGAAAGAAACTGGTACGCTAAGGCTTGATGCAGCAGACAATGCTCTGCATAAATAACCTGTGATTGCTCGACACGAGACTCCTGACACTATCTCCGGAACAACCCTCGATATTAACGTGCATGAACACGAGGAAAGAATCGACCAGATTGCCTTTGAGGATTATTCTTCCTGTCTTTCAGAGGAATCCCCGGTGCTCCGATGAGGGTATTTGGTTGGTTGATGTGGCGTTGTAGTACTGCTTGTACGCGCAGCGCGGGATTGAAAGCAGTCTTGGCCTGTGAGAGCCGTGGGCGCTCTATATCTCGTTGTCGATCCATGATGCGATCCTCGTCAACGTTTCCCCCACCTCGGGCTCATGCCACCTAAACAGCAGGTGATCATGGATCGCATCCTTGGCCTCGTAGTAGGCGACCTGTCCCTTGCTTTCTCCCTCCCCCATATCCCTCGCCATCTTCCACCAAAGTGACCGAATCGAATCCAACGGCGGCTCCGCTCCCCCTGCACACACCAGCGTCCTCGGAAACCCGTGGAACCGCGCATCGACACATGCGTGCAGGGAGGCTGGACTCACCCATACATTCTTTTCCGCGAACCCGAGCCCGAACGGCCCTAGAAACGCCAACTTGCCATAATTTACTTTGCGCGTCCGGTTCGACCCCGCAGTGCCTAGGTAATCCACGGAGAACGGGCTTGTGAGGGAACTCAGTGGTCCATCATGTGATGTGCCCAAGTCTGCCCAGGGCGAGAGAAGGAGTAAACCACCTGGCATCTGCGGCAGTCTCAAATCGGGGTGGTAACCCGCGTAATCTCTTAGATACCGGATCATCGCCAACGCGAGGTTTCCACCTGCAGAATCTCCTTGCACGATCACATCGTCGGGGTGAAACCCGACGTGTTCCACGAGGTAGACGTATCCTGCCAAAGCATCCAACAATGCCGCCGGGAACGCGTTAACACTGTCGTACGGAGCCGTACTCGATAGCCTATACTCGACTGCAAACGTCCGCGTGATGCGAGTGGAGTGAGCCAAGATTCCCTTTGCGATGTTGGCGGTTGGGTCAGCCGGGTGGGCAGAGAGTTGGATGTAACTGCCGCCATGGAGTCGATAGAGGACTTTGTCCCTGGGCCGGGGCGGGGCACCAGCAGCGAGGGTGGGGTCACGGTCAATCCAGTAGCCAGGAATGCGAGCGCAGGTAACGTCGGCAGCATGTGCGAGTACAAGGATGGTGCCAGTGATGAGATGGGGGACAGGGTCAACCCAGACGGCTTTGACACCTGGACCAGACGCGATGGCACGATGAGTTGGAAAGCTGACGAGGGGTCCGGTTCTGTCAGGTTGAAGGTAAGCTCTCATGCTTGGTTGTGTGAAAAACATTGGATGGATGGTAGACGCACTTTTGGGTTACTTGGTAGAGATGTCGGAAAAGGCTGACGAGCACAGCGCGGGTGATAGACCAACTTTGACGCGAGCGCCACGATGGCGGGAAAGCAGAAATGTACCAGTATGGCAATCGAAAGAGAGTCGTAGTGACAACCTGGTAGGTCAAGTAGAGCGAAAACCAGGGTTGCTCACGCAGTTCATAGACCATTTTAGAAGTGAGTTCGTTAGCTGATTATAGTAACTGTGGACCCTCGCTATTACTGATATGTCCTTTCAGAGTCCAGACTTGAAGGCACCATGGTGACTGATCGGAAGGAGTGAGCCAAGTGGCGGTGCGGCTGGCGCGACATTCTCGTCCGCCATCTCGTCTTTGCTGACGAGCGGGCTCCCTCGCGTTGAGCGCCTCACCCGCTCCTCGTTTTCGCGCTCGGCGCTCCCCATGGCGCCTCCACCGGTCCTTGATTGCGTGGTCGCCCTTTTCCTCGCCAGCTCGCTCACGTCGCGTCCTATGGTCCTCAACCTCACGGACGCCTTCCTTCGCCAGCTCGCTGGCGCTCTCTCATGCCGCCATTGTGTCGCCACGGCGGCGACACTCTACCTCGCGTCCTCTGGTCTTCAACCCCACGGATGCCGCATTTCGCCAGCTCGCCAACTCGCCGGCGCGCTCTCGCGTCGACGCATCACATGTCGCGGACATGTGATGCGCCGACGCTCTCCGTGCATCCACTGGTACCAATTCATATGTACACTGCCGTGTCCACTGGCATCCAGCCGTACACGCGCATTCTCGTATCGACGCGACCCGCATCGACACTCGTCGCACCTTTCCATGCGTCCACTGGTACCAATCCATACGCACGCTACCGTGTCCACTGGCACCCAGCCATACACGCATACTATCATGTCCACTGGCACCTAACCATACGTGCACATTCTCGTGTCGACACACGTCGCGTCAACACGCGTCACGCGCCCACTGGTACCTAACCATACGCTGCGGCTCCACCTCAGAGCCTTCTCCTTCTGTGGGGGTGAGCTTCGCCACTCGCGTCGCAGGCTCCTTCCGTATGGGTAAGCAGCTTGCTCGCCCCCGCAGTGCTGCGGGCCGGAGGCCTTCCGGGGCTTCGCCCACATCCTCACTCCTACCACGTACATATCTACTAATATGTAGTATGTACACCATGTACCCCTCGCCCACGAGCCACCGTGCGATCGAACTCCACGGACAGCAAGATTGATGCTCTGATAGCCGTGCCGTGGCAATACTCTCAGGTATTGGCACTTCCACACACACACACGCGATCCTCTCGAATCTCCGAACCGATGTACCCAATCCCCTTTCAAAGATCACCGCCCATAGGCGTTGTTCATCAAACGGAACTTTTTTTTTTGCGGAAAGACGACCGAGGAACACAGCGAAGCACTCCCTCCAACATTTATAGTGCGAGACGAGGAAAAATGGTTGATTTTACACGGCAATGCCCCCCCTCGGTACACCTCTCGTGGACTCCAAGTTTGCCCTCAATGCCCTCGAATTCATTGGGCTGATAGGCGGCACAGAGGTCATATCTGTCATGACAATGATCCCTCTCTATCGAGGCAGACGCTGGCTGGGTTGGTATAACACACCAGGCAGTCTTGACATCGCCAGACATCTGGCCAATTTCGCCAGTTCATTCAAAGAACGTCCATACAAAAGCCTATCCCCCACAGCGTTGTTTGGCCTTGATAGCGAAGTGGGGCCGAAATTCATAGCTGCATTTTCCGGAACAGAGATGCAAACAGGTCACATGGGATATCTGACGGTTGAGCGTTCCAAGGAGATGGTGGAACCCGAGGTATTGATAGAAGGGAGGACGACTGCGCCAGCATCTGTTATCATTCTCGACTGTCAGAAGATCGACCTGAATCGTCCCCCTCCGTTGCTGCACATCGGCCACACCCTACTCGCTCTCATTCCTATAATCACCAGTATCTCGACGTGCCTCTTGTGTGGCTTCTTCTCCGACTGGTACATGTTTGCAGTGATTCTGGCCGGAATGTTCACTAGCGGCTCCACAAGCATGGTGATTGGATCCGGAACACTATCTTTCAAATTTCCCCCGTCAGCTCAAACATCTTCGCCCGGAAATGGTGTCCTTCTTTCTGAACGCACGATGGTTGTTGTTCGAGGAGAGGAGGGCACGGTCCAAGCCATCACAAGAGGACAGTTCTCTTTGGACGGGAGTTGGCGTTGGCAAACTGCCATCCGCTTATGCTCGGCCGTTTACCTCGCTGAGGGCTTAGCCCAAGTGATCCTCATTCCCCAAGGAACGCTGTTCGGTCAAATCATGTTCATCATCTCCCTCTGCGTGTCCTGGATGTACAGTTATCGCCTCGCCTCATTCAAGAAGGAAAGGCTCCAAGCCGAGCTACTGTTTTCTAAACTGGGGGACCCCAGTTTACGGAAATTCCGCGTCGGAACACGGACAACAACAGCGGTGTTTGTCTGTCTCCAGCTCTTCCATGAAGTTCGCCACTTGGCATCCGCAAATGAATATGACCGACTTCTCTCCGCTTTCATCCCAAACACAACTCCCGTTTGGAAAACTTGGAGAGAGAAGGTGATCCGTCAGCTGGAACAGGAGGGCGATGTGTCGTTGTCACATTTGCAACTTACAGGAGATCACGGACTTTCCACATCGGATTCCATCCTTTTGAAACATCTCCTCCATGATGCAGAAGCAGCCTTTCGAGGATACATGAACAACCTCGAGTCACCTACAAGTCGTGATCCTTCGTTTAAAGAGAAGCTGTAACTTGTATGTAGTAACTCACGTAACAACTTCTCTTAGCCCGAAAACTACACCTCGTCCATTTTCCATACATCTCATCAGGGCCTGTGTTCTACCGAATAGAAATAGAGCGTTAGAACACAAGGACATAACCGACGAACCGTTTGTCCGACTTTTGCGACGGCTCGAAAATAACATCCACACTTAGTGCTATACTGTATAAACCGAGGGATTCGTTAGAAACTTGATATCCGCTAGTCTGCAAGATGCTGAGCAACTCGATACGCGTCTATACAATGCACTTGGACTGCAATGGGCTGTCGCGTAATCATTGTCCGAATGCACATGGGACGATATGAATCGTACGTCTGCATGCGTCTACTGGATTTCGCGCCATCCCAGAGGCTGTGACGATTCACTGATCACGAGAGTCCAGGATTTCTTATTAAGCCATATAAAGCCTTATCGTACGAGTCTACCGTTATTGATGTTGTCCACCCGTTGTCAATATTTGTTATTTGGTTATTGTACTTGAGTAGGTCTTATAAGCACCTATGATAGTCTTATATGGCCTTGCTCAGGCCCCCATTGTTGTGTGGCGCTGGTGAACATTCACCATGTCACAAACATGTATAACGCTAGGGTGGTTCTCCTGATTGGCACGTGGAGAGTAAGTGCCACAGGAACGATTTCGTTTGATCACGCCGTCACGGGGCATGTTCAGCGCAGATAGCCTGGACGTGCCAGAAATATCTAGCTAGCCCACGCCGCTAGTCCATCCCGCATCCAATGCCAACTGGCCGAAGTAACTTGTGCACAGTGATGGTCTTGAATGAGAGGTCTTTATCAATTGGGAGGCTAGGCCATCCAGTATTGCTGGACCAGGCTGCGGCAAGTGGCAGAACTGGAAAAGGGCAAGCTACTCATGTGGATGGACCAACTTTGATGCGAGCGCCACGGTGGCGGGAAAGCAGAAATGTACCAGTATGACAATCGAAAGAGAGTCGTAGTGACAACCTGGTAGGTCAAGTAGAGCGAAAACCAGGGTTGCTCACGCAGTTCATAGACCATTTTATAAGTGAGGTCGTTAGCTGATTATAGTAACTGTGGACCCTCGCTATCACTGATATGTCCTTTCAGGGTCCAGACTTGAAGGTGCGGTACCGCCTTTCGCCAATAAAGTCGGCACCATGACTGACAGCAAGATTGATGATCTGATAGCCGCAGTGCCATGGCAATACTCTCAGGTAATATGATTGGCTCCTCCACACCCACACGCGGCCGCTCCGAGTCGATGTACCCAATCCCCTTTCAAAGATCACCGCCCATAGGCTTCGCTTATCAAACGGAATATCTCCTTTTACGGCAGACGACCAAGGAACACAGCAAAGTGGCCCGCTCCCTCCAGCAGTTATATAGAATGCGAGACGAGAAACAATGGTTGATTTTATGTAGCAATGCCCCTCCTTGGTACACCTCTCGCGGACTCCAAGTTTGCCCTCAATGCCCTCGAATTCATTGGGCTGATAGGCGGCACAGAGGTCATATCTGTCATGACAATGATCCCTCTCTATCGAGGCAGACGCTGGCTGGGTTGGTATAACACACCA
>JBBPLN010000362.1:0-22838 GCA_038089815.1 Sutorius eximius | reverse complement strand
ATTGTCCTGAATGTGGACGATAGCCAACAGTGGCACTATTACTTTGTCGACCACAGAAACCGCCTTATCTTCTGGTTGCAGCTAACGAATATATCGACAGACTTTGATACCGACGTACAAGGAATCCGTGAATACAGCCATATTAGTATGTATAATGTGTGTTATTTTATTTCACTGACACATATTTAGGGTATTTGGTCGAGGCACAGTACTGGTATGCTTCTTCGATTAGTGTCCAAGGCATGTTAGCGTTTGTTTGTTCAATCTTGTCGCTGACCTCAACCCAAGCATGCCATGTGTGACGTGGATGCAGGTTGCATTGTGAATTCTACCCACACGATCGTGTTCTTCCGCCAAGAGTCTTCGAAGACCTTAGAGGGATGCTCCTTTATGCCAAGACGGGTATGTTTTTCCTTGTGCAAAATGTCCTTACTCCGCTCTGACCAAGACATCAGACATGATGACCTCTGGTTCATCCACAAGCCCATTCACACAAGATGAACTTGTGACAATCTTGGACCTCATCGACCCACTCAAGGGTACATTTTCGTGGATATGTGTACTTGGTCTTGCTAACTTTGGTCAAGATGACGCGGTTATTTCCAACCCCCACAGTATTTGGGTCATTGGTATGACTTCATCCCACTACGTCAAGTAATGAGTGCTAATATCGCATACAGCGCGGCTGATGATGTTTCTCAGTGCGTCTCGTTGGATGTGTCCGATCTTCTTTCCTGATAGCGAAACAAGCTGAAAACCAGTTCCTGAACTTTCACGGTCAGTCGTGTGTACATCTGAACGCAGATACACTGTTATCTGGGCACCCGACTTGGAACCGTGGCGTTGTTTTCAGCATTGTCAACCTTCTTTCATTTGGATCAGCGAATGCCTATGCTTTCCGTATCGAGCAGGTCTGGGTTGGCCGCACCCGCATCTGGTCCCGTTGGAAGGATCTCACGACTTGTCTGAGCACTGAGTTGGCCCAGTATACCCTCTTCGTAGGTCTCCCTCCTATCTGTCTCGGATATCTTACAGTTCGTAGCCCACAGTGATGCTTGCCGTGAATTTCAGCTTCCTTGCTGTTCCTGGCGTCGTCACCGCCGGCACGCCCGCGAACGCGACCCAAATCATTATCTATTGTTCGATTGTTTCAGCCACCGGATCAATTGTGTCCTCCCTTGCCTTGTTTAACATGTACAATGGCCCACAGTTTAGGGACGGTGGCGTTGCAGTACGTTTCCTTACCACGTGCCACATTTGCTTGGACTGCTCACGTGGATCATAACAGGCAGATGCCATGCGAATGCTCGCTCAAACGCGAGAGGGATTGGCCTGGCTTGCGATTACGTACAGCCTTCCAGTTGCCTCCCTCGTATGGTCGTACGTCGTTTCGATGTATACCGACTGTTCATAATCCACTCACGCATTTCCAGGATTGTGCTCTTCGCCACGGCCCTTGCGGTACAGATTTTCAGTCCGAAACAACGTTCGGCCATAGTGGCGCTGACTATCGAATGTCTCATTCTCGCGTTACTTGGGCATATGGGTGTGGTTGTGATGGGCTGTTCTCGTGGGGCTACCTGGGCGAGAATGTGGATGGAACGGAGGGTTCTTGAGAACTCGACGCCTACACAACCACCAACCGACCTTGAGTTGGGCGTATGAATTGATGTCAACCCGTTTGTGATTCGGACAAGGTGTTCAAACTGGATACCACTGGATATCCAGCAGACAGTGTTATGGCCCTGGGCTTATGGGCGTGTTCTCATGTGCAAGTGGAGACGCTATAAGGACATTTTGGCGATCGATCGTCTAAAATGTATATATGTAGTGGGTATCGGTATTTTTGCCTGTGACTCACGTGTCCCAACTATTACCTACGCGGTTGCAAGAGATGCCAGTGAGGATATGGAAAGCGAAAAGGAACAAGAGACGCCAACTGTTCGAAGTAGGGAGTTGGGAAATAAAGCGCTCTCATCTGAGCCAGTCCGTGCCGAATATGGACACCCAGTGAACGCCGAGACTTTTCATGTCAAATGACTCTGCAACTCGGATTTCAAGGTACGAAATTTTTTTGCAGCTCGACCCATTTTCAGTCCCGTTCTGCCATCCCGGTGGTGCTGTCGTTCGTCTGTACCCGTCCATTCTGACACTGACGTTTGCAGCCTGAGGGGATAGACTTCAGGTACATGGTCATCGATCATGCCTAGGGCTGCGACACCGTATTCGGTCATCACTTCTTACAGTGTTGAGAGCATCTTCTTGGGTGAGTGTCGTTCAATGATTTCTAGCTCTCACTGATGGCATCTGCATCAGGCATAAAGTAGGTCTCACCATACATGTCACAGGCGGGAGTCGTTGACGATGGTCCAGCTGCGTTCTGTATGGATTCTGTGCCTACACACTCTGGGGACAAAAACCCCGGTCCTGCAGGTAACGGCGTCATGTTCACATGTCGTATGGGGTATTCTAGAGATTAACGAGAGCATCTATAGAATGCTTTTAATCATTAACACCATGCAGTTTCTGCTCTGCGTGGCGCAAATCCTCCTCCATGCGATATTCAATTTCATCGTGCTTACTACCTTCGTCCCCGCCAAAATTCTACCGTACCTGGCGCGTGTCAATGGCTATCCCGTGGCAATTACCATCATATATAACGTGAACGTGAGCTCTTCCTTCCTTGTTCTCTTGGCGTCCATCATCGAACATGTTTCTTTCGTTTGTAGTTTGCTGTTGGAGGGTTCTTATCGGTTCGTACAACTCATGTTCCCGCCACTAGTGCTAACGAGAATTTATCACGATTGCGCAGATATGGCGTCTCTATGTCTTGTACAACAGTAACCTCAGGGTTTGCATACCTGCAGTGTGTGCCTTCACTCTGATAGTCGTGCTGTCATTCACGTACCCTTTCAGTTCCTCTTCTGGATCGGACAGCTCTGTGCGTGACTGCGACATCCTCGTACACATGTGCTTAACGCGACTCCAGGTATGAGCGGAATAACAATATCCATCTGTTTAACGGTGCCAATCATCTCGACGCGTTTCAACGCCTCCAACATGCTATTGTGGGCCTTTATCACGATGGTGAACTTCTGCGTGGCAATCCCGATTTGCTATCGCCTCTGTATGGCGCAAAAAAGAACGCACACTGTCCTTAGCGATTCTGTATTCAAATCGATCGCCATCATTCTAGTGGAATGCGGCACATTGATCACTCTTGGTAGCCTGGCGTTATTGATCCTCTACGCTTGTAATTATACTTATGCGCTTCGCAGTCTTGGGGTCGCGACCGAAATAGCGGTGCGTCACTTGGTGTCCTTCTGCGGGTCCCTACAGACTGATCGTCGCATTCATAGGTTGCGTCACAACTGCTCATCACTGCACGCCATGCGATGCTGAATCGGGATCATGCGACCAGTCCACCTCCGACAGCGCTCGAGATCAATGCGTGGCCGACGGAGCTCAGGCAGGTTACTGTACCCCAGGGTTCGAAAAACAACAACAATATGTTCAGTCGCTCTGGAGACAGTCCACGGAACAAGAAAGGTTGGCAGTCTCTTGGTGATGAATGAAGACGTCGTGCTGGTCGTAAATGTTGCATTGTACCTTCGTTCCTTTTACCATTCTATCGATTGTGGATGGGTTAATGCTGGGTTGTTGAATCCTCGGGAATAAGAAGGTTCCCGTGACCATGATTAGTAACGGAGAGGTTCCCTGTTTCATTCGGCCAGTCCGAGGAAATTTTCCTCGAGTTTGAAATTTGATCGACTCCACGTCGAGACAGGAGGCGGCCTGTCCGATAAGATCAGGACGTCATGTCGAGTCCGAGTCCGCCGGCCTGACATGTTGTACCAAACCATTATACCGCTCGCACCTAAAACATAACAAATGGTCCGCATCATTGACGCCGGCATGGGATCCAGGTAATAGAGCAAGTCAGGGGATGGGCCCAATGCTTTTGATGGCGGCCACTGAGGAGGTGGCTCTGCAACTCAGACATTGGCAACTGATAAAATATTTTTACAAGCCGACCCGTTTTCCGCCCGTCCGCAAATTGGGGTACGGTCAGTGAGATGCAATCGTCCATCTTGACCCTTGGCAAAGGCTTCGCTGAACGTTTGCAGTATCACTGAATGGCCTCCTGGTCATCATCGATCATACGGGGGGGTGCGATTGCGTACTCGGCCATCGCTCCTTACGGTGTGGAAGGCATCTTCCTGGGTACGTGTTCATTTCATCCACTTCGAGTTCCTGTTGATGATGCTTTCAACAGGCGTGAAGTAAGTCTCGCGTGCGATGGAACAAGTGGGCATCATTGACATCAATCTAGCTGTGTCCTGTATGGATTCTGTGCCTACACACTCTGGGGGCAAAAGCCTTTGCCCTGCAGGTAACGACATCATGTTCACACGTTGTTTGCGTTCTCGGAGCTAACGAGACCATTCGTAGGATCCTTTTAATTATCAACACCCTGCAGTTTCTGCTATGCCTAGTGCAAATCCTCCTCCATGCGATATTTATCTTCCTCGTGCTTACCGTCAACCCTCTCCGGTACCTGGAGAAAGTCAATGGCTGTGTCCTTGCTGCCACCATTATATACAACGTGAACGTAAGCTTGTTCATTCTTCGCGCCCTTTTTGTTGGTGATCGTTCATGCTTCTTCGACTTGTAGTTTATTGTTGGAGGTTTCCTATCGGTTTGTGTGCCTCGTATTCCGTGTTACCTCCGCTAAACACAGGGACGCGGTTGCATAGATGTGGCGCCTCTATGTCTTGTATGATAATAACCTCAAGGTTTGCATACCTGCAGTGTGTCCCCTTCACTTTGATGGCCCTACGGACCCTCACACACTTTCAGTTCATTTTCTGGATCGGGCAACTCTGTGCGTGATTTTGTCGCTCTCGTACATACGTGCTTAAAACGACGCCAGGTACGGGCGGAATAACAATATTTGTCTGCGCGACGGTGCCGATCATCTCAGAGCGTTTTGATGTCGCCCACTTGGCATTGTGGGCGTTTATCGCGGCGTTGAATCTCTGCGTGGCGATCCCAATTTGTTATCGCCTCTGTATGGCGCAAAAGAGGACGCACTCTGTGCTAAGCCCCTCTTTATTCAAGTCGATTGCCATCGTTCTAGTAGAATGCGGTGCATTGATTACTCTCTGCACCGTGGGGATGCTAATTATCTACCTCGCCGACTTTCGCACTGCTCTTCGCTGTCTTGGAATTGCGACCGAAGTTGCGGTACGTCCCTTGTTCTTCTCCTACGAGTCCTTTACCTTCTAAGTATTGACCGGCGTACTCATAGGTCGCATCACAACTGCTCATCACTGCACGGTATGCGATGCTGAGCCGGGATGACGATGGTTCCAGCCCGCCTCCAACAGAGCTCGAGATCCATGTGGGGCCAAAGCCCAGACCCATCATTGTACCCCTGAGCTCCGAGAAAAGCAACAATCTATCCAAAACCTTTGTTAGGGCCGTGGGATAGAAAAGTGGTAATCTCTTGGTGATTCCGTGCTCATGAATGTACCATTCGTAAATGCGTTCGTTCGCTGTACTACTGTTGGCTGCAGTAATGAAGACTAATGAACTATCCAAGTGTCTTTAAGCTTGAAGCTTGAGGTATGGGCTTTGCCATGCTTTCCGTGGTCCTGATGAACAATTTCACATGTTGACCTTGTTTCCTGGGTTGCATATCTGGCGAAATTTTCTCCAGTTTGAAATTTGTCCCCGCGCGCGGCCGCGGATCCGGGCCTAGCCAGATAGGAGGTGGCCCGTCCTTATAAGATCAGTACAGTGCCCCACACCTTGCTCCTGGGCCCGTCGAAGACGCGGGCGACGTGTCTTCCTGGCTGAACTGACGATGGTCCGGTTCCAGTCGCAATTGAATTTTGTGTTGACCAGCATTGCTGGCATATGCATGGGTGCGTGTGTACCACGAGAATCGTTCCGGCCACTGCTCACTTACGACGCGTTCAAATAGGCATGAAGTAAGGCACACCATATTTGATGCAGCGCACGTCGAGTATTGACCACGACTATGCAGCTTTGTCTTATATCTCTTTTGCCTGTATGTGTTGTGGGGTCACAAATCGAAATACCGGAGGTAAGGGGTCGGCTCTTCAATCAGTGTCCATCTCATGAAAAAATTTCCAGAATGCTGTTGCTATCAAGCACGGTGCAGTTCTCTTTGTCCCTGGCACAGACGGCCCTCTATATAAGATATCTCATCGTTGCCTTCACTCTTCCTGGCGGTGGAGCCGAGAGTTATTTTCAGCATCTTAGTGATTACGCCCTGCCATGCTATATCATATATGCCATCAATGTAAGTCAATTCATCCCCCCCATTCGTCGTTCCCGCGACCGGCGTTGCTGATTTGCACGTTAGTACGCCATTGAAGGGTTTTTATTGGTCTGTCATTTTTGTCTTCTTCCAACTCGACTCACAGCAAAATTCATTCAAGATTTGGCGCATCTATATTATATATAACAACAACCTCAAAGTCTGCATCCCCTCGGTGTGTTCGCTCGGCTGTCTCAGATTATAAGCTTGCTTGACCCCGTGTCTTCAGTTCGTCTTGCTGCTTTTTCAAATGGGTGAGTGGTCCTATCACGTTTGTGGGTCTGCGCGCCAACCCTACCCCAGGGTTTAGTGGGGTTACTGCA
Source organism: Sutorius eximius (assembly GCA_038089815.1). Lineage (NCBI taxonomy): Eukaryota > Fungi > Basidiomycota > Agaricomycetes > Boletales > Boletaceae > Sutorius > Sutorius eximius. The sequence continues at coordinate 16,166 of JBBPLN010000362.1, read as the reverse complement.
AAAGGCTTCGCAACCCAGGCGATCGTCACGGGTCACCTACGCATCTTCAACCTCACCACATGGGCCCTCATCGCAGCAGTCAACATATCTGCCACTGCCCTGATTTGCCTCCGACTGTGGACGGCTCATCGAAGAACCTACATACTCCGACTATCAAAATATAAATCGACGATCGTTATCGTCGTGGAATGCGGCGCGCTGGTGACGTTATGCACCATTGCGATGTTAATCCTGTATGCTGTGAAGCGGCCCGCTGGCCTTGCCGGTCTGGGGTTTGCAACCCAGGTCTCGGTGAGTCTCGTGGTCGAATTCCCCTATCCTTTTCCTGACCGATCGTTTCTTGGATAGACGCTAGCGCCTTTGCTTATCATCGCGCGGCACGGGATATTGAGCCGTCGGGATGATCTCCGCTTGCTCTCTGCTCAGATGCCCCTCCGCATCGCCGTCGCTCGAACGCAGGATACGCGTCTGGATCCTCCAGCACAAGAACCGAGTCGAAAGGGCTCCCTCATTCCGGACCACATGTCCAGTTTTCCCGATGAAGAGAAAACGAGGCCGTTTGATGATGTATGAGGATCGTTGCGCTATTTAAAGAGGTTTGAAAAAGTCTGCGGGAAGATCAACTAGTTTTATGAAGCTAGGCCATAACCCGTGTTGCGATATCTTGTTGCCTGAAGGTGAAATAAGCCGTGAGTATGTAGTACTCGTCGTCTTGCCAATGTATACATGCCATCTAATACGAATCTGAGAATTCGGGTACGATATCGAATTGACGATAAACGACGTCCACGGGTGGTTATTTTTCTTCGCCAATCAGAGATGTCAAAGAGCGACCTTGTCGGGAGCTTCCCTTCGCCTTATCGTGGGCTGTCTCAAGGCATCAAAAGAAGCGGAATGCAATTGATCGTCCGTGGCTAAACAAGAATTTGGTCCTTGATTTTCTTTACTACTAACGGTTTCAAAAGAAGGGAAAAAAAAGTTGACTTGCTCCCAGGATAACCGACTTTCTACGACTACACCTATTTACAAGGATGGCAAGGAACGCTGTCACCCGGACATGGTCATTGTTGCCTAAAAATCGACTGCACAAAAGTTCAGTTCTAACACCATCCCAATCTTACTCAAAGAAGATACCCACTTGTATTGGTGGTGCACAGGTCGTTAAGCGTGAGCCGCAGTGGGTTTGGGATGGGCAGTACCGTCAGAGCCGGTCGGCTTGTAGGAGTGAGCGCCACCACCGTGCGCGTTGCCGCCGGCACTTGCGGTAGGGTGACCCGAGGCGTGAGAGTGGTGGTGCGAATAATTGCCCGATGGCTGAGCCCTGCGAGAGGCCGGGTGGTGGGTGTGGCTGCCGCTCTCGGCCGGGTACTTTGGGGTGCCAGTCGGGGTGCCAGAGTGGTGCGGGTGGTGCGAATGGGTGACTGTCGGTTCAGCCCTGCGAGAGATTGGGTGGATAGAATGAACAATGCTAGGGTTTACTTTGCCACCGTCCCGACGGGCTACCCCGAGATCACGACCAGCGATAACTGGGATAATTCCAGCAGTGGCAACACCGAGGAGTGTGAATGCGACGAGCGACAACGTGATACGCATGATGATCAAGGACGGTGGTTGGTAAGTGAGTAAACGAGGGGCTCGGTGGAGAGAGGAGGGGTTTGAGGAACTTGGGGCATATCCTTCGGTGCGTCCGAGCCTTTATACATCCTCAAACGCGAGATGAAAGGGGATACGTCAGGCTAGATTGGTTATTCGAAAGCAGGATACAAAGAAATCCGCAGTCGTGTTTGTGTCGACGTGGCTTTCTAGTATCGCCTAAAAGGAATCCTGACAACATGGCTCCAATAAAGGCGCATTAAACTATCGCCCGTGTAGGTCGTCGCCATACTTGCCGTTTTGAGAGCGTGGCGCACTCTGGGGTCAGGTCACTTTAGGTGACTCGTTGTGAAGATACTCGCGAACCATATTACTTTGGAGTTCCAAAATGATCATCGAGGCACGGTCACGATGGTCGGAACCCATGCATATCCAGAAGGAGAGGATCAAACTGTCAAACATCAGCGGTTCGCGTATGTTTGCGGTGACGTACGGAAATGCTAAGTTCCCCAGATGTGCCCGAACTGCGCGCAGTGCTGCGCACCTTACAGAATCCATTGATGAAACCTGTGTTAAAGGACATTAAAAAAATTCTCGCCGATGCTTCGTAAGTCACATTAGTGATGAATGCAGCTTGTCCGAGTGAAGCTTGGTGAGGGTCGACTTGAATTAAGCTCTGAGCCTCGTTCAGTCACATTTCCGATCATCCCGGGCCGTAGTGAAACATTGTGTCCGGTTGCGACGGAAAAAGATTTTAACTTTAGGGCGCTTTGAGGATTTGCATCACCAGAAATCGAACAATTGGAACTTGGGTTGACCATGCTTAACGTTCGTGTCGACGGAGGGTGCTAAATATAAACCCATTTCCATTCTACACCACCTGATTAGGGAATTCCGGCGTCCCACCCAATCGCCACAGCGTACACACGTTGGATATGTTGGCACACCCTGCAAAGTCAGTCGTGAGTCTTATCATTAGACTCTCAGAGATGGGTCCGAATCAGAAGAGCGATAAGCATCAATGGATGTATAGTATGCGCAGCGACGAACACATGAATTGGTTTGTTGCTAGGCTCGATAGCCGTTGGCCAACACGTGCACTGGCATTGGATATCTCGACTGCGGATTGTAATTCTTTCAGCCTAAACAAGCGTGACCCATGCTGCCGACAATGTAGAACCTTGTCAGTTGCGTGACTACCACGGAAATTGAAAAATAAGAAACAAACGCTGGGATAATAATAGCTGGCCCATAACGTTGGGAGACATGAGGATCTATTCTTGGGTGCTCGAGTATCCGCCACTTGCATGAGTGCTGTATGAAATGAGGGTGATGGCATCATGTTGGTACGAGTGCATTTTCCTCCGCTGCGGCGAAGACAGCGGCGTCATGCACGACTAAGGGTGTATGGACGCAACAAGCAATAAGACGATGCGCACCATAAGCTAAAGTTGAGTTGTTATTTAACACGACTCAACGTACGGAGAAATTCCCGGCCTGCTCACCGGTCCATTCAAACAGTTTGCTTTGGGCGTCGTCTATTGTTGACAACCCCTTTCATTGACGGTTTGATGTCATAACGGCATATTCATCAAACTCGCCATCCGCAGCCTCGACACCACTATCGTGTTCCTGACCCTCTTGATAATTGCGGATGAGGATGATAATACGATAGTTGACCGTGGTGCTTTATTGATACGATCTCCACCGTGGACGGACCGTTGAGATTTGAGATAAACAGCAAGGTTTGCGCCTGGCTTTTTTTTGGGTAGATTGGCGTCAGAACATACATCCCGTTGTGGTCAGCATGTTCTCCCTCGAGCGATGAAGCTTGACCGAAAACTGTCGAACGGCCGTTCGGTGCGTCCAGGGCATTAGATCGGCTGAGGATAACAAAGTTATCAGTCCTCTCCGCCCCGGAATGCGCAAGAAGTGGCGGAGAAACGCCGACTATCTGCTAGTCCTGATCGGAGCATGTCAGGGGAAGCTGAACGTGTCGGCTAGAAGGCGGTCATCAAGTATAACGAGCGATGCTAGCACACCAGAAATTTAACGTTTAACAAGGCTAATGCGGTGCACGGCCGCAGAGGTTTCGGGCCTTGTGTTGCACCGTTTCAAGACCGGTTGCATACTTTCGAGTCGTTCGGATACTGTTCAATGGGAAACCTGTCAATGGAAACCGCGCGCTAAGATCGTTCAACCCAACTTGGACGTTACATCTGAGAACGAAGCAAAGTACAAAGGACCAGCAAAGACACCAACTAAACTGGCCAAGTCAAGGAAACCTTTGCAACTACATAGTCAAGACAACCAGATCAACCTCTAAACGGGATCGTCCCAAACTAGAATACACGATGCAGAGTCGACTTGGAATCGGACAGCATAGAAGGGGTAACCGAGTGTATGACAGCGGGATATCGGGGATATAGTACACCAGAGAGAGGGAGTGAGAGAAAGGCACAACGAGATGCAAAAACAAGGAATAGCATATGCGTACCGATCGATCAGAGGCACCAGGCAGGGGAGAATAAAACGTAGAATTGATCAAACCGCTCGAGCGTGCAAGCAGGAAGAGAGAGACAGGAAAACAAATGCACACGAGGACGTCCATTACATCGCCCTCAATACCATCGCGGCAACTTACCCGGACTGGGTATATTCGGACTCTCGTACAGCAGTCCCCGTCGGTCAAACAGCCCCGCAGGGCTCTCCTGCGCAGCCCTCGCACCCAGCCTCGCAAACTCCTCCTCCAGCAACGCTCCCGGATCATGCGGATCAAATATCCTTGATCCAGGGGTGCGGAACGGAGACTCAGCTGACGAACCTGGAAAGACGAGTTTCTTGGGGGTGATAGGAGGAAAGTGGGCAGGCATCGCGTCCCTGTCTCTGTCGCGGTGGTAGGAGCGCTTGCGCGAAGGGGTGCATACGTTCTCCGCGTCGAACACGGCTGGGTTGATACCGTCGTCTGGGTTGAACATCGAATGTGGGGGCGGGTCGAGGTGTGTCTTGAAGTGTGCGAGACTGGCATTGGGTGTCATGTGAAGGCCCTTGTGGGACAGAGGTGTGCGTATCGGGGAAAGCTGGACGGCGCTAGTTGCGCCACGGTTGCGGGGCGGCGTGGAGGCGCGCGGCGGTGGGGTCGATGGGCGAGGCTGGCTAGTGGTGGTGGCCGATGTAGCTTCCGAAGCAAGCGCGGGGAGGGGAGGAGGGAGTTGTTGGCTGGTTGCCTTTTTCTTAGGTCTTGTGCGCCGGTCGAGTGTCGGAGACGCCGGCATGGGGGGAAGGCCACGCGGTTTCTTGTGAAGAATGTAAGCGTGGGCGTAATATTCACGGCGAGGAAGATTACCTTCGGTGGGGTCTTGTGGGGAGCGACGCCCTCCTTCTGCTTGTTCTTACCCTTGCCCATCCGAACTTCGAGTTGGGCAACACCTGGCTCGAGCGGTGAAGTTGATTCAATGTGGGCATCGGCAGTGTCTGTCTGAGGATGGTCCTCTGAGAGAAGTTGAGGGCTGGAGGAAGAGCCATCATTTGGAATCAATTCTGGAAGGGACGAAGAAGGCGGTGCAGGCGATAGCTGGGACATGTTTGAGGCCTTGGCAGCCGATGAAGGGGGGAGAGAAGAACCGCCTGCAACACCAGATGTTACCCGGGCAAAGTGGGATGTTGGTGGTAACGGAGGGAAGATAACTTCTGCGGGGAGTTGCGCGCATTGCTCGTAGTACGGCTGGTGATGAACCGACGAAGGGAAGATGGGGAGAAAATGAGGGGCGGGCACAAGTGGGTGGAACATCGAGCCCGGGTATAGCCCAGGTGCCAATGTTGCAACGGCAGGTGAGCTCGTATCAGTGGAGGAAGCAATTTCCTTCTTTGCGCGCTTCGCTTTTCGTCCCGGTGCGGCCTCCTCCGCGGGACGCTTCTTTGGCGGAGCTTTCTTCGCTGCTGCAGCCTGTTTGTACTCGGCGCAGAATTCTTTCCTAAAGTTTCCGTTGGCGAAACATTCGAAATCACAGTCCCAGATCGCCCACTGCGTCCGGCCAAGGCTGCGATCGCGCGGCACTTTGCGGAAACAAACGGTTGTCGAGAGAACGTGACGGATAGAGTTCATCCAAGTAGCTTCATTTCTCTGAAAGTACGGGTAGACGATCGTGATCCAGTCGTAAATTTCTTGTAACGTGAGCCTGTGTTCGGGGGAAGAGAGGACTGCTTGACCGATGAGTGCGGCGTAGGACAGCTCTGGTTTTTTCTTTGAATAAGGGCCCGGTGGAAGTTTGTAGGGTAGTCTGTCATATTCATCTTCATTTGGAAGAGGACCCATTGGGCCTGGCGATGATACAAGATTAACGATGCGCTTCGTGGAGGGTGTCGCGAATGGAGATGAGCGTGGGGGAGAAGAGGAAGGGAGAGGGGACTTGTAGTAGTTGTTTCGACGTGGAGTGAAGGGATCCGCGTCCTGCGGTGCAGATTGTACTTGAACAGACACGCTTCCTGTGCGAGAACGCGTCGGAGTAACAGATGGAGGGCGAGCGAATGAGGTCTATGAGTGGATTAATATGAAGTAAACGAGAGAAGAAATAGTGGGGGGACCTTCTTGTGACGCGAAGGGGGCTCGATAGAGTCATAGTCTCTATAATACTTTGAATGTTGTGGTGTGACGGGAGGAGCGGAGGTGGCATTATTTTGCAGTGCGTCCTGTCAGAGGATATATGGTCAACGAGGACAGGACTTTGGACATGACGGACCTGTAACGCGATATTGCTCGACGAATCGGACCGATCCGACTCTGGGACGCGTCGCGAATCGCGTGACTGCATGAAGGCATCGAGGCTAAAGGATGCGCGCGCAGGCGATGGCGAAGGTGGAGGGCGATCTTTTCCCTTGGCCTTCTTTTCGCGTTTCGCCTGGCGACTCTTGCGCTCGAGGATCATTTCCATGCTGTCCATCTGCCTGAGGGGCATCGTGGGCTCGATGGGCTCTGATTTCACAGGCGTGGTGGGAGTCGGTGTCTGAGAGCACGCTGGGGCGTTTGAGCGAGAAACGGAGCGCGTTCTCGAGGATCCAGGTGCCGTACCCGCCTGTTCTTGCGGGTCCACAACAAATGGACGCGTTATGCCGGCGTCGTGCTGTGTGAGGAACAGACGCATCTGGTCGCTGTGTCGCAAAAGGTCGTCTCTGGTGAGTCCTATCGACTGCAAGACTTGAGAAATGGGTGAAATGGGTTTCGCAAGAGGCTCAGCCATCGTGCAAAGAAAGTAAAAAAGAAAGAAAAACAACAAGAAAAAAACGCGCGCTCGTCGTCGCTGTCGATGTCGACAAGGAAAATACAAAAGGTGTCACGCTCTGGGTGGTTGTCACACATGTCACACCTCTCTTGTGCGTAGCCGTCATGGTGTATCATAATCTCAAAGGTGCGCCCATCGTCCATCGCGTCGACCACGTTGCTCATCGTACGAGACAGCATTGATCAAGGGTATACGGGCATGCAAGGTCCGTGCTTGTCGTCACAGTCGGTGACGACGACGCTGATACCGTCCAGACCGTCGCAGACGAACGCGTACTCATCCAGCAGGAATCCGCAGCCATTCGGGCTTCCTTTAGAGAGGAGGACTCGTATGCTCGATACCATAACATTGCAAAGCTCCTCTACATACACATGCTCGGCTCTCCAGCCCACTTTGGCCAGATCGAATGTCTGAAACTCGTCGCAGGTTCACGCTTCACCGATAAACGTCTTGGATACCTCGGCATCATGCTTCTCCTAGATGAGAACCAAGAGGTACTCACGCTCGTCACAAACTCGCTCAAAAAGTCCCCATTCACGTCTCTCCGTTTTGTCCATTCGCTGACCGTATCGCAGCGACTTGAACCATTCGAACATGTATGTGGTAGGCCTCGGCCTATGCACGTTCGCGAATATAGCCTCGGAAGAAATGTCTCGCGATCTCGCAAATGAGATCGAGAAACTGCTCGGCTCAAGTAATACCTACATTCGCAAAAAGGCACCGTCCCCATCTCGTTTCCGTTGTCCACCCGCTCATCTGTCGTTTCAAGGCTGCTCTTTGCGCGTTGAGAATCATAAAAAAGGTCCCTGATCTCACTGATCATTTCGTCGTAAAGGCCATGAACCTTCTTACGGATCGTAATCACGGCGTGCTCCTCACTGTTATCACCCTCGTCTCGGAAATGTGTCAACAGGACGAACACTGTTTGAACGAATTTAGAAACGTTTGTCCCAATCTCTTACTGCCCCATGGACCCTCACGTTGATTCACGTAGGCTGTCCCCCTCCTTGTACGCAATATGAAAGCCTTGGTCACAACTGGCTACAGTCCGGAGCATGATGTATCAGGTATTACCGACCCGTTCTTGCAAGTAAAAGTCCTCCGGTTGCTTCGTTTCCTCGGACGGGGTGACGTCCGAGCGAGTGAGACTATGAACGACATCCTTGCCCAGGTACGCACACCCCCGCAGTGCCTCGCCGTCCTCTGAAGTATCTAGGTCGCCACAAACACGGACTCTACGAAAAACGTCGGAAACTCGATCCTTTACGAAACCGTCCTCACTGTCCTTGATATCGAAGCAGACAGCGGTCTCCGCGTCATGGCTATCAATATCCTCGGTAAATTCCTTAGCAATCGTGATAACAATATTCGGTATCCATCACCTCCCTCACTCAGCACTTTTGTGTTATTCATGACGCTCACAGGTATGTGGCCCTTAACACCCTCAACAAGGTCGTCTCCATGGACACGAGTGCTGTTCAACGTCATCGCAACATCATTCTCGATTGTCTTCGTGACGGTGATATTTCAATACGACGTCGCGCTCTGGAACTCTCATACGCACTCATCAATGAGCAAAACGTTCGCATACTTGTTCGAGAACTCCTTGCCTTCCTGGAAGTCGCGGACGAGGAATTCAAGACAGGGATGACCACTCAAATATCCCTTGCCGCCGAACGGTTTGCTCCCAACAAAAGATGGCATATAGATACGGTGTTGAGGTCGTTGAAGCTCGTAAGTAGTAACAGCCTCAGAGCGGAGACCAAGTTCTGACAGCCATTAGGCTGGAAACTTTGTCAGAGAGGAAATATTGTCAGCGTTTATACGTCTGGTCGCGCATACCCCCGAGCTACAAGCCTACACCGCATCCAAGTTGTACACCGCACTCCAAGCCGACCTTTCGCAGGAATCACTCACACTCGCGGCAGTTTGGGTCATCGGTGAGTACAGTGAGGTTCTCCTGGAAGGTGGCGTCATCGATGAGGAACAACCCAAAACCGTGACTATTCATGCTTTCTCATAACTGGACTGCTCTGATCTGTATTTGATAGGCGACCGACAAGGATATCCTTGACCTACTCCTCTCTGCACTCGACTCGCCTTATGCCAACCATCTCATCCGCCAATTCGTCCTCGCCTCAGTTACAAAAATGGCCTCGCGTCATACCACCACCTCACTTCAGCAAGCGCGGATCGTGGATGTTCTCGCACAATATACGACCAATCCCGAGTTGGAGCTGCAGCAGCGTGCTGTGGAGTTTGTGAGCCTGTTTACACTGGGTGATCTTCAAGTCGGTGTACTCGAGCGGATGCCACCCCCGGAGCTCAAAGCAACCATCATGGGTATTGGTACGTCCTGTGAGCTTCGGAGGCCTTCGTGCTGCTCACACCTTTTCTAGTCAGCGAAAACAAACCTGTGGGTTCCACCAGAGCAGGGAAAGAGGTATGCTTTCTATCTATTCTGTTGTTGTCGTATTCACGCAACGCGCTAGGGCGACCTTTTGGGAGACGAGATCACCTCACCTACCCCACAACTCAACGGACAAACGGTGCAAAACAGTCAGGATCTGCTCGCCGAGATTTTTGGCGACGGGGCACCCTCTAGTACCTCACCTCAACCGGCCGCCGTCTCGCCGCAACCACAGAAGAGCAGCATACAGGATATCCTCGGACTCTTTGATGCTTCCCCGAATCCTACATCGCCTGCACCTGCACCTGGCCCGTTGTCTTCGCCGGCGTTCTCACTACTCGACACACAAGTACAACCGCCTGCACAAACGCAGACACCGCCACCACCGGCCCAACAGCAGTCATCGGCAGCATCACGCTTGACATCATACACGGCGTACGAGAAGAACGAGCTCAAGATTACACTGACGCCCCAGACGTCCGCTGCACGTCCGGGCGTCGTCAACATCATGGCGCGGTTCCAGGTCTGGGGCACGAACACGGTCACGGGGTTGCACTTCCAAGCTGCTGTGCCAAAGGTATGCGGAAATGATGACGCTTGGGCGAGACTGACCGTGTTTTGTTGGGTACAGTCGCAGCAGCTGCAAATGTTGCCCATGTCCAATCCAGATGTGCGGCCCGGAGCGACGGAGACACAGCAGATGCGCGTGATTGCGCCTCCAGGAGTAAGTTCTGTTCCCGTTGACATACGCCGAACGATGAATGACGCGTCCTTTTGTCGAAAGTCGAACCTGCGGCTACGATTGCGCGTGTCGTTTACAGTTGCTGGTCAATTGATCCAGGATCAGGTCGATTTCTCGGGATTTCCCCCCGGGTTGACTGGGTCCGGGTGATGATGCCTTGTGCATGTAGATGGTCGCTGTTTGGGCTTACTTTTAGTTTTTCATGAGATCTACACGAATGCCTGAATGAAGTTTTCTAATGGACCTTGTTTGGTTTGGTTGAATTAGCCCCTGTCAGCCCCATCCACTTGACATGGTCAGCCCCTCATTCGTGTCCCGCCGGCCCAGCGGCTCTTTCCTTTAGTCCATTTTCACCTGGTCCTTGACTTCTAGACGACTCTTTCTCACCCAACATTCTAGACATGTCTGACGAATACCCGAGACTACCACGAAAGCATCGTAGCGAGGACGACCCTAAGATGATCGGCCTCTGGAAGGTGGGCAGAACGATCGGCAAGGGCAGCTCAGGTATGTCCTTCACATATCCTGCCCGCCCACGCCCACGCCCACGCCCATGCACAACAGGCCGGGTCCGCATCGCGCGACACGCCAAGACAGGCCAATACGCCGCCGTCAAGATCGTCTCTAAACAACAGCTCCTCAACAGCACCACCGTCCACCGCCGCGCCGACACCCCCGAACACATGCTCCTCAGCATCGAGCGCGAAATCGTCATCATGAAGCTCATCGAACACCCTAACGTCATGCGCCTCTACGACGTCTGGGAGACGTCGTCCGAGCTGTACCTCATCCTCGAGTACGTCGAGGGCGGAGAACTCTTTGACTACCTCTGTACCCGGGGACGGCTCGCGCCCTCCGAGGCGTTGGCGTGTTTCCAGCAGATCATCGCCGCCGTGGACTACTGCCATCGGTTCGGGGTTGCTCATCGGGACCTTAAGCCGGAGAACTTGCTCATGGACCGCGAGGGGAACATCAAGGTGGCAGATTTCGGCATGGCGGCGTGGCAGACGGGCGCGCGGGAAGGTCTGCTCGAGACGGCGTGCGGGAGCCCGCATTATGCTGCGCCGGAGGTGGTCATGGGACATGCGTACGACGGGCGCGCGTCGGATATTTGGTCGTGTGGAGTGATTCTGTTTGCACTGTTGGCGGGACGGCTACCATTCGACGACGAGGATTTGGGGACGTTGTTGGACAAGGTCAAGAGCGGGCGGTACGAGATGCCAAACGCGATCGATCCGGACGCGAAGGACCTCATCGAGCGGATGTTGCAACGCGATGCGGCGAAAAGGATCACGATGCCCGACATTTTGGTGCATCCGTTCTTTGTTTCGAGCGAGCCCAAGGCGGTGAATAGGGACATGCCTGACCTGGATGCGCTCGCCAAGCCGATTGGGAGCACGGAAGAGATTAACCAGGATATCTTTGCAAACTTGAGGACGCTGTGGCATGGGACGCCCGAGGAAGATATCCGCAAAGCGCTCAGGAGCGAGGAGCCCAATTGGCAAAAAGGGGTGTATCATTTGCTGATCCGGTATCGAAACGCGCGTCTGGAAAACTATGACGAGGAAGAGGAAGCGATGGCGAGGGCAGGGAGGAAAAAGAGTCGAAAGGCGACTCCATCACCGCGCAGGGATGTCCAAGATGGCGACCGGGGTATGGTGCGTACGACGTCACAGGCCACAGATCTCGGACGGTCGCCGTCGACGCTGCCACCGCGTGCAGCCCCACCGACGCCTCGGCGAGCTGGACGCAGGAAAATGGTCGACGATCTTGCACAACTGAGTGCACCGCAGATCGTGCTGCACTCACCGACGCCGCCCCGGCCTGGTACGACTGGGCCGCATTCACCCTCACCCTGGGGATACCCGTCGCCTATCTCACCCCTCTCTCCAACGTTGCCCCCGCTCACGGTGCCGGACGTCAAGGATGATAAAATGCAGCAGTTCTTTCAGCAAATCGTTGAGCATCTCAATGCGATGGAGATACGTGCGGGCATGGCATCGTCGCCTGCATCGCCGCAGCCACAATCTGTGCCACCATCTACCCCGGTCACAAGCATGGAATTCGGGAGACAACGACATCCGGCGTACGATCTCAGCCGGAGGGATCCGCTAGGCCAAGTTTATGGCGGCACCTCACCGAACATCGAAAACATACGGGGTCAGTTGACCCTCCACGCTGGCCAGTTTGGGGAACTGGACAAGGAAAACGACGGACGTTATCACGGGGCGAGCACGCATGGCGTCGTGAAGAAATCGTCGCTCCGTAACAGCGACACGGGCTCACGGAGACAACCTCTGCGCGTGCAAATCGTGGAACCCTCCCCACGGAAGCTACAACGGAAGAAGAGCACCGAGGTGTCGACCCCAACGATGTCGGTGTCTCCTGCGTGGTCTGACAGCTCGTTCACGCTGCCGTCGACGCCGCGGCGACGTTGGCTCGGGAACGTGTTCAAGTTCAAACCCGCGAGCTACCAGCTGTTGTCTGTGCACGATGTGTTTACGAGCCGAGAGGAGTGTAGGCGGCTGCTGGTCGGGATTGGCGTCAAGGTGGTTTTTACGCTCGCCGAGGGGAGTGGTATTCTCAAGTGTCGGTTCGACGAAACCAAGGATCCCGTGGTGATAAAACCGGTAAGGTTTCGAGTGGAGGTGCGCGAAGCTACGGTTCAGCAAGCGAGAGCGGGCTTCCAGGTCGTGTTGCAGTTGATCCAGGAGAGAGGCGCGTCGTCGAGTTTTCAAATCATATATCAGCGGTTGAGGAACGTCTGGGAGTTGGATTTCCTTCGGCCGCAGACGGGGCATAGTCCAATATTCAGTCCAGAGATGGCAGAGGCAGGGAGATTTACGGAGATGGTGTATGCCAATTAGAATGCATGTCTTTTTGTGTGCAAGATCTGAAAAGGTATCTATCTTACTCACTTTTTAGCGAGGGATAGTACTACAAAGGACCGTCCATGGTAGTCATCGTGCTAGCAAAGCGTGACGAGGGTTCAGACGATATGATGTTGTCTTCGTCGATATTCATTTCTTGATCCTGGTCTTGCGATTGCGCATCATCTGCCCGCAGCGAATGGTGCCTGCCTGGTTTAGATACGACGGCCGTAGTAGGATCGGAGCTAGATATGCGGATGAATCGAAGCAGCTGGATGTATGCCACTTCTTTTTGTTCCCATTTACGAAAGAGTTGGACGGTGGGTTCGTGTGTGAGATCGGGGACCTCTTTCGGGACGTCAGTCACGCTCGCGCGATCATACCGAGCTATCGTGAACGCAGACTCACCGATTCCACTCCGGTACTCTTCGGTCTCCCTTAGTTTGATCTCCTCTAACTTCGTCTCCTTCGTACTTTTTGCCCTGCCCTTGCGCCGCGCGCCTCGCTCCTGCTCCAACTCGTCGTCGTGCCGCGCAAGCCACACGTCCCGGACGACAGCATGGAGTTCCTCGAGTGAGAGCACACCCACCGGTGGCAACGCGTGATAAAAGAACCCATACACGTCCGCTATTTAAGGGTCAGAACCAGACATCAAGCGATACGGACAGAGCCCATCCAACTGACCTTGTGCAGCGTGTTTTTTGGACCGCTTGGCGGATATTTCTGCGACTTTTAACTTTCTGAGGTGTGTACGAGTGAGTTGGGAAGCTTTTCGAGAGTCTGGGTGGAATATTTTTTCTTTCTTGGGGCCTGATTTGGGTTTGGAGGGGCCTGCCATACCGTGTTCGTGATGACGGTCGGCCTAGTCGGTGGTCATCGATTCATCCGTGACTAAGCAATCAGCAGCACGAGCCTCGTGGAAATTCGGTAGTCACATGTTTGAGTTAGCTGGACAGACTCGCACCGAAGAATGTGATCCCCCTCGTGATCAAGCCGACGATATATGAAGGGCTTGCACGTATTCCAGCTCGGCTCTTAGCATCCTACGACCCACCGATTCGAAACGCCTGATCCAAATCGAAAGGTACGACAAGGCAATGTTTGACTTTATTAAGTAGAATCTAGTCACATGATATGTGTGCCTGCAATGAATTTTGGCAGGTGTCCTTGTTGAACGCAAGCCAACCAAACTTCGTGATCGAGACTGTGGTCAAACCAAGGTAATCTTACTTGGTACACGCTTTCAACATTGCTTAATTAACTTGTAACGAAGAACCAGTGCTTTCCTTTGTCTATCCTAGACCGCAAAGATTCGTTCTACCGACTAGTCGTAAGTCGTGGTGTGTGCGTAAAGTCCCGGAAGCCTATGCTGAACGGTAACTCCAGCCTCTAGCGCTTCAAAGTACATAGTTTGAAGCCTGTTTACCCCATCGCGCTGATCTCAACGCCGCTACCAGTCACTAGACACAATCTAGTTTCACCCCCAACCATGATCACAGAAGCCCAGGCCCGTCTCGACGACAAGATTGCTGCCTTGATACAGGCCTTATACGACTGCCGCGCCCAAAGGAATGCCTTGTCACCCATTTCTCGCCTTCCAACAGAGATTCTTGCCTCTGTATTCATCCATTGCGCTTGTGCAAGTTATAAACAATACCCATCCTCACCCCGCGTGCCCGATTGGGTAAATGTTTCCTATGTTTGTCGACGCTGGCGGGATGTTGCATTGAACTGCCCAACTCTCTGGTCGTTCCTGTTTGTGTCCTCGGAACGCTGGACGGACGAGTTGCTGGTCAGATCGAAGACGGCACCGCTGAAGCTTTGCATGAATCTCTACCAACCAAAGTCTTCAGTGGTGTTACATCTTTTGGACAAGGTTGCACTTCGGATGCACCATATTCAGGATCTCCGCCTATCGTTCTCACGTGAGGAAGCCAAGATTGTTCAGTCTTTTTTCTCGGGGTCTGGTCCCTTCCTGGAAGATTTACCGACGCCGTTGCCCATGTCCATATACAATGATTTCTTTAGGGCCACAGCGCCCCTCTTTCATGGGGATACTCCAGCCCTCCACACGCTCGAGCTGATGCACTGCCCAGTCCCGTTCAAATTTGGACCACTTCGTGCTCTGACGTTCCTCAGACTGCGCAAATTTTATGGGTCCTCCCAGCCAACACTCGCAGAGCTCAAGGTTGCACTCAGCCACATGCAAGACCTCGTACATCTTCATCTCGAGGATGCTCTCCCTAGTGCTCGCGACGACTCCACTGGACTGTCTTTTGAGGACTCGGAGAAGCTCAGTTTTCCTCGGCTCTCACGTCTTTCAATCATTGCACCATTCTCGACGGTCCTCCTGCTTCTGTCCTGCTTTGATATTCCAATACAGACAGAGGTCAGACTGCGATGTCGCAAAGAACAGGGCACGGATTACACCTCGATCTACCCTCTTCTTGCGAGGCGATTCGTCTCATGGAACCAGGGATCTGCCCCTGTCCAGATCATCCGTACTTGCGTCATTAAAGCCGGATTGACGGTCGCGAGCTTCATTTTCAGTATCGCCGAACGGGACTGTGATCGTCATGTTTTTTCAAGCCTTGACGACTTGGACATGCTATGCAAGGATTGGGATTGCAATATTCCACTCAAACTTGACGTTGAGCTACAGAGGTCGTTGCAGATGGGGATCGAGGACCTCGTCACAGGCATTTGTCAAAATGTATGCCTGACCAACCTCCAAAGTGTCCGTCTTACTCTTTATTCAGAGTGCACCCTCTCGCTGGCGTTTTGGATGAATAGTTTTGGTCACCTTGAGGAACTCGTGCACATCAGCATCAGGCTATCCCACATGGCACCTGCAGAACAGGGTTTAGACCAAGTGCTTTCTTTGGCCCCTCATCCTCACCATCTCCTGACAAACGAGGGTAAAACCTCAGGATTGCATGGATTCGCACCTGCCTTGGAGGAGCTGGAGCTCATCGGCGTGGGTTTCTCCGAGAAATATCATGGTCGGCCATGCAGCGATCCGAACAAATGTTCCTTCGGTGTGGCACGTCTCTATGATGTGCTTTCTGCTCGCAAGGCGGAAGGTCATGGTCTTCAGTGGCTCATCTTGGAAGACTGTCGATCAGTCTGTAGGGAGGATGTGGAGGCTTTGAGAGCAGTGACTAATGTTGATTTCAAGGGTTGGTTTGAAGTGGATGAAGACGAGGACGATGATGGTGATGATGATATGGGGGAGGTGAGTGATGACATGGACGAAGTGGGTAGTGGCATGG
>JBBPLN010000361.1:0-22866 GCA_038089815.1 Sutorius eximius | reverse complement strand
TCCAAGTGAACTAAACTGGAGTTCACTGGAGCGGGTCTTAGCCCTTAAGTACTACTCAAGGGTGTGTACATGTTTGTATCGTATCTAACGATCTACTACCATATATAGTCTAAGTGACACACAGCCCACTATTGGCTGTACATCAGAATGGAAGCATACATAGCCTTCAAGGCTGTGGGACGGAGATGAAATAAGAAGCATAGGCATGAGGCATGAGAATGGAAGGCAATAGCCTACGAGGCTGTGAGTGGAAATGAAAGGGAAGCGCATAGCCCCAGCCTTAGGGTTCAACCCTTGGCCCTAGCCTGTGCGTGTAGCATGTAGTGACACTCTAGGCATTGGAGTACAAACTCTATAATAATGTCAACTAGGACAAATAAAGGAGATCGGATTGTAGATCTGAGATAAGATAAGATAAGGGACTGATCCAAAGCACAACGACTTGCAACAACTGGCAAGTGAGTGGCATTGGTGGCTAATGAGTCAGGTGGGACTCTATCCCAAGGGAGCAGTTTACCGATGTGCTGAGGTCATGTGACTGTGTGAAATAAGGGCGAAA
The DNA here is from genome assembly GCA_038089815.1 of Sutorius eximius. Taxonomy (NCBI): domain Eukaryota; kingdom Fungi; phylum Basidiomycota; class Agaricomycetes; order Boletales; family Boletaceae; genus Sutorius; species Sutorius eximius. The sequence continues at coordinate 22,307 of JBBPLN010000361.1, read as the reverse complement.
AATATACTCCTATAACAAGTTCAAACTATGGAAGTTTGTAATCAATGACAACCTAGACACCATTTTTGGGCTGGGTGGAACAGTGATCGCAGCCACATTGAAAGAATTTCAAGAAGGGCATCATGTTTCAATTGACATCAACGGTGCAAGCTGGCAGAGTGACTACCTTCGATATATGGCACTAGTTACTGGAATGAGGGAGGATAGTGTACAAGGTACATGGCTTGTTCAGTACCAGTAAGCCATCATGGCTCGAGGACAGGCAACCATCATGGATTTTGCAGCTTAACTTGTAATCTACCAGTGGCAATCTTATCTAACTTGCTATCAGTGATCTTGCTGAACCCTAGAATCTAAGTTGCGCTTTGGTAATAAGTTGTAGTGTACTTTATGATCCAAATGGGGATATTCCCCATTTGTCCGTCCACAGCTGGAAGCTGGCGTTGTCCTGGGACTCGGCTAATCGGGTACAATATACAGATGTAGTGTTTGGAACTCCACGGGAAAACGGTAAACTATCACGTTACATGTGACCCGGTCAGGAAACCGGAACCGTATAAGCGAGCAAAATCGCAACCTTTTATGTTCTCGATTTGGTTAGAATCCCGGCTAGCACATTCAAATGGCCCGCAAGAGAGTCCCCAGCCGATAACGTTACATGCTCTGCTCTGCAGAGGGCCTGATCTGCAACCAACCAGGAGCGCTCGTGCTTTCTTAAAACTTACAAGCGCACGGATAACATCGGTGCGGAGGCATTAGCCGTAGTTAGCCGTAGCAATCTCTGTCATCACGTACGTCCGATCCCAAGTGACGAAGCATGGTCCTAAGAACGCGCTCTCACGTTCGCTCCGCAGCACTGTAAGACCTGGAAGTGGAATGGCCGCATTCGTGAGTCCGGTTTCTCGTTGTGGCAGGAAAAGTTCCGATTCGTTTCAGAATGGAGCACTTGCTTGGATCAGACAGCAAATGAATCAGGAGAAAACTTACGATTGATGACAGAAAAGCTTCACAAAGGATTCCTAGATCAGCTTTTTCCGGATGCCATCGACGCAGTATGAACGACCACCCGCTCGTTCTGGAATCTCGCTCGACGCAAGCACGTTGGCGTCACCGTTTAGAACGTCCGCGGTGGTGAAACTGCGCATGGACGTCCAACGCTAGTTAGTAATGCTCAGAAGAGGAAATCAACCCGTTTCGTTTGTGGCCTACATTCCATCCTACGTATATATGAGGGTCAACATCCTGAATTCCTTTCCTACCAACCCCCTTGGTGAGTGAGTTGCATCTGATCCCCCTCATGTCTTCCTCTCCACCACCTCCAGCCTCTGGCTCCCCCGTGAACCGGGTGAGGTCGATACTATCCCCGGAACGAGCATGGATCTACCTCGCTCTCTTCTTGGTCATCGTCGGCGTCTTCCAATGGGGTTCAATTTTGCATTCCAAGTTTGTCAAGCAGCGTCGTCCCCCAAAGAGCGTTGATGAAGAGTCGACTTCCATATCCACCCGTACACGCAAGGGAGGCCGTGGATGGTCTTTCGCACGCATCCCACTTGCGGCAGTCAATGTCTTCAGGGTAGTTGCATTTCGCTGGTCACTCGAATTCGGCACGTACGATCTCAAGGGGATCGATATTTTCCTCACGTCGGCGTATATCACCTTTCTCCTCGGGTGGACGTTCGGAGGCGGTGAGTGAGCGGACGGAGTTTCCTCTTGTAATCATGACATTTCATCATATGGACGTTCATAGGCCAAGATCTTGCGGTAACGACGATGAATGCGCAACGTTGGACTAATCGAGCAGGTCAGCTCGCAGCGAGTCAGTTCCCGCTTGTCACGGCCCTCGGCACTAAAAATAATATCGTCTCCCGTGGGTGATATCCGGCTGGTGTTCTCCATCCAACGCTAATTTTTCTTTTCATGTAGTCATCACCGGCGTCGGCTATGAAAAGGTTCGCCTTTCGGTAGCGTCTTCGAGATATAAATGACGTTATTCTCAGCTAAACATTCTTCACCGTATCACCGCCCGATCGTGTTTTGGATTATTATTGATCCACGTGGGCGGTAAAATATATAGTGCCAGACCGTATGTTAATCGAGCATTTTGACAGAGATGCATCTTTTTGACAGCTCCCCAGGTTTTTGAGGCTGTTCTTAGAACAAACATGGTTCCGCTTTGGGATAACAGCAATGGTTTCCCTCACTATCCTCATCATCGTCTCATTGCGCGCAATTCGCACCAGGGCCTACGAGCTTTTCTTCTATACCCACTCCGTTGCAGTACTGTAAGCGGTGTCTTGATCATCATCTTCTCTCATCTCACAGGAATCAGTATTCTCCTTATAGGAGCGTACTTTCATACCAGGGAGACACGGTAAAGGATCCTATCCACGTTCAAAACAAAATACTAACCAGCGTAAATCAAGGAACTCGCACTGGATCTGGCCATCCTTCGTATTCTGGGCGCTCGATCGTCTAACTCGACTTGCCCGAGTCGTGATTTGCAACCACCTGTATTGTACTTTCTATCGGCACGCCAAGCTACAAGATGCGACTACCGAACTACTCTCGGACGACTTTGTCCGGGTGAGAGTCCGTCGCCCGCCGCATTTTCAGTGGTTGCCTGGACAGACCGCATATCTCACCATGCCATCTGTTTCGGCGTTCCCACTCGAGACCCATCCCTTTACCATCTCGAGCATAGATTCTGCGTTATTCCGCACTACAACGAGGAACGGGGACTCTGATACCGCAAATTGGAAAGAACTCGTTTTCCTCATCAACGTCAGGAGGGGGGTTACGAAGCGATTGAGGGAAGTCGCGGCAAAAAATCGGACCGCCAAAGTGTTCATCGACGGTCCTTATGGATCAGCGCCTGATATGGCCTCGTATGACACGTCTATATTTATCGCTGGTAGGTCATCTGGGGGTTACTTCAAGTCGAGATTGACCGGTCACCATGGCAGGAGGATCTGGTATCACATACACCCTGCCGGTGTTCCTTAACGTGATTGAGTGAGTCGTCGTTCGGACCCATTTGCCACCGGTGCGATGATCTGTGTTTTCAGGGCTGCCGAGCGGGGATCGAGCCGCTGTCGCAGGGTAGTGTTTATTTGGGCGGTACCCAACGCAAGTGAGCAGTGAACTCCGTGCCACTGCCAATTGGTCACTCTGACACGTCGCCTAGGTCACATCCAGTGGATTTCGGAACCATTTTCCCAAATACATGGTCTCATACCCGCGTGGCTGACCCTGTCGATCAGGATTTTCGTCACCCAGGGTGACATCCCAGGTAGCGAGATCAACTCGGTGGATATGGAAAGAACCCCAGACAAGGAAGGCTCCGATAACTGGATTCTGTCGCCATCCGTCCGATTGGAGAACGGGAGGCCAGATTTAAAGTCTATTTTGCAGGAAGAGGTGAGCACGGCGATGGGGCGCTTGGGTGTTACTGGTACGTGATTGGTTTGCTTGATGGCACGTGTGGCTCATAGCGGCGTGTAATGTGGCCAGTGTGTGGCCCCCAGAGTATGACGAGGTCGGTCCGACGTGCGCTGCGGTTCCCTGTCTCGGGACCGAGTAGCATTTTGAGTGGGGGACCGAGCGTAACGCTGCACGTCGAGTCGTTTGGGTACGCTTGATAATGGTCGGTGAACCTCGGATTGTATACGGTTTCCTGAGCCACAGAGGTAGTTTCCATTCGTTCCTATTCCGCAGGTCGGATTAAAATTTGTAAATGTCGTGTGGATCAAATACCACGAGCAACGCTGCCGTGGTGTCCGATAAAGTGTTGGATCGAAAGGAAGACGTTGGACTCACCATCCAAGGAATATTTGAGTTCCGATCGGGGCGGCGACAGCGACGTCCAAGAGAACCGTACAAATTGACCATGGTGGGGTATCGCCTACTAGATATCAGTAACATCATGCTAGTACAGATACATACAAGGGTATTGACTTCAAGCTTTCCATCTCATACACACAATGGCACAAACAGGCGGGACAGAACGGTTGGGGGATGGGGGCAACGCGATCAAAGTACATCCGTGATATAGCAATACTCAAACTCATCGTCATCGTCCGACTCGGTGGTAGGCTCCAGTTCTGAATCGTACACCAGCATCTCGTCGTCCTCGACCTCGTCCCCACGCTCATACCTATGCCAGCGACTCGCCCACTCCCGCTCCTGTTTCCGAGCGAGCGCAAATTGACGGACGAGCTTCTCCACTTCCTTCCACCTCTTCTGGTATTTATCTTTTCCATTTCTCCCGCTCAACAACGGCGTGTTCCACGATGCGATCTGTTCGATGTTCGGGGCAACTGCAGCCAAAAACGAAGCGACGAGCGAAGGTCGCGTGATTTTTGAGTCGGCCAACCACAGGGACTCGAGGGACGTATTCCGTACGCCTGCACCAGGGAGTCTTGTTGACGTGATTGGTAACACGGTCGCATCGACGACAACTCCCAGGAGGGTCAGGTTCGGGCAGTTCCGCAGGAGGGGTACCAAACCCGGAAGTGTGACCTTGGAAGGGATCTCCCATCCGCATTCACGAATGGATAGGTCCAGCGTCTCGAGGAGTGGCCAGGCCAGGGAAATCTCCTTGATGGCGGCATTATCAAGGTCGAATGTGCACAACGTTTCCAATTTCAAAGACGTGAGACGTTTCAGTTGAAAGAGGGGGCGGAGGGTGGTGATATCAATGATATGCTTGTCATCATAGTCTCTCCAGACCTGCATCTCGGAAATGTCGATCACGGACAGGTTGCGATATGATGGATTAGAGGCCCATGCGGTAAAAATGGCTTGATAATCGGCAGCGCAAGTTTCGTCGTCGACATTGAGATTGATTGTATCAACCGACGTGGATTGAATGAATTTGAGGAAACGGAGAGAATGAGACATGGTTGGCGCAGAGAGGAGAACTTCTTGGAGAGCAGGGAATACGACGCGGCCGAATGACGATTCGAGGTGATCTAGGGTGACCAAACGCAAGTCCATACGAAGGATTCTCAGATTGGGCAATCCAGAGAGGTGCAAGACGCCATCATCAGGTAGCTCTGCGCAACGTAGCGTCTGGAGCTCCGTCAGCTGGCAGAGGACTTTTGAGAACGTCTCGAGGGCCCTGTCGCCCCTCTGAAACACGAAATTGCGGAAGGCCATCATTTGTTTGATGCGGGGACACCGGGAGGGCAACATGGGAAGGATAGAAAACGTAAGAGGATTCGACATCAAATTATCGATATCAACATGGACCACCGTAGGTTGGAGGAGATGCGTCAAGAACGGGATGGCTTCGGCTCGGTATTCCCCACATCGGAAATGGATCAATCTCGGGAACATGACGACGGGGGACGGTGGGTGCGCGAGCGCCGCATACACATTCACGTCCGTGGTGGAGAGACATTGACGATCAAATTCTAGACTTCGGACTCGGCGTGCATAACGGAGGAAAATATCCCAATCAGATTGCTGCATCGCACGAGTAAAGGACTGCAGAATGCCTTGGCGCTTCAGCTTGCGCCCTTGGCTCGTTTTACAAATACAAGACATACCAGCTGCTTCCCGTTGACCACCCATAGATCATCCGGCATACACTTGATGAGCCATAGCAGATCATTGATCTCGTAGTACAGCACATTGAGAGCAGGCTCAAGGAAGTAGCGACAGGTCCTTGCGAGCCTCGCAAGGGTGCGACGGTCACGGAACTCTCGTGACTTAGGTTCGGGTTTCACATTCATGTACGCATGTTGAAATATAATCGTCAGGATTTCGTCGATCGTGAGGCATCTATGCATGAGTCGAGAAGAAAAGAAAATCGCCACCACTGGTGGGACGTCCTGTAGTTAGTATGGACTGACGGGGAAAGGACATGTGAAACGAGGTACACACATCGTACACACGGCAAAGAAAACCAAGCGCCGACTCGCTGGCAACGAGCTCTTTTAAATTGGTCTTTTCGAGCGGAGCAAAAAAAAAAAAAAGTAACCTTCAATTGCCTGCCATGTCTCAGCCATTCCACGGGTTGAAGGCATGGAACTCACGGGCTGTGCGAGGCAAAATGATGTGGCTGGAATTGATGCGGTGAATCGACGGACTCGGAATGAAATGGCTGGTGCCTGGGTGGCTGGTGGCTGGCTAACGTTCGCACTTGGGCAGGTCTGCGGAGCTGGCAACGATGACACGGGAGAACGTGTGTACAGCATTTCTCCCTTCTTGTCGTCCTCGAGACCTGGTCTGATGAATTCATCTGGCAGCGTGGCTGGCGGTCGTCATCGTGACTTTGCCAATCTTGCTGCTGTCAGTTTTCATATCAATATGATGGCGTCCCGCCGTCGTATGCCATGTCGGTACGGGAGCCTGTGACATCGCGCGTGATCGGCTTCCTAAGCTCCCCAGCCTGCCCATCCCATCCCAGCCAACACATCCCAACCCGCCACAAACCCGCCCAGTGCTAACCATGCTATGTATTCCTTGCCTTGGCAGAACGTAGGGCGGTAGCTTCGGTCATCTCGGATCTTGAGCAAGTTCCGGCAGACGGGAAATGTTTAGCGGCAGAACTCGCCGTAGAGCTCGCCGCTTCGAAGGTGATATATTCGGGTCAACTTTCACGCGCGATAAATCGGGTCCAGTTTTGGTTCTTCGACGCTTCCAGCGGAGATGAAGGTGGTGAATAGTTGCGTCGTCATGAGGTCATTCATTGACGGGGCCTCGAGTTGAACCATGCACAATGACCATTTCATTTGCATGCTTGGTCAGTGCGCCGGTATTCGCGTGCGCACTCGGAAGGGGGTGGATTGCAATGCCAATATCTCGTGATTTCATTGATGGAAAAGAAATGTGACGTACGTATGGCCATGCATAAAACTGATCGGTGTGAATATTCTTTGTCACCTCAAGTCATGGAGGATGACTAGAACTCTCAGCGAGAGCGCTTGCAATGTGATGATAGCTTAAAACCCACCTATTAGAGGAAATGTTGCCAGGGTTTTGATCTGGCATCAAGTTTGATCTATCTCCATACAGTGGCATTGTGGGCGGGTTGGAACAACCAAGTTACAATGTGGACACCAACATCATAACCGTCGAGTCTGGCTATATTGCAGATTTAATGTATGGAGCAGGTACTAAAGCGCAAAAAAAAGAAACACATTCAGATCATATCAGTATTTAATAAATAGGGCGCCGCAAAGTTCTAGTCACCCCAAGCTAGCTGTCATTTGGTGGGCTCGGAGCAACTGGGAATGTATACTCCAACAACTAGGATCGTCGGGAACCAACCGCAAACGCTGATCGATAGTGAGTGGTAATAGCTCAAGCGCCCAGGAGCTATACATCAAGTTCCTTTTGGCGCCTTGTGAAATAAAGTTTAGCCACAAGTGAGAAACTGGTAGTACTGCGTATGGGGAGGCAAATTCCCAGGGTAAATCATAGTGGGTGGTAAGATATGAGCCAACCGGTCGACTAGCCCACTGGAGGTCATACCTCCCAGTAGTGCAATTGGGTCAGGACGGAGAGTTAAATATGGCCGAGCTGATGGTTGGCAACAAAGTGGGACCCTCCTTCGCACCTCCAACCCCCAGGTTGTTGCACCCAACGATATCCCATCGGGCAGCGTCCTGATCTCTCAAGTTTATGCCGTATATCCTGCTCTCGTCGCTGCCTTTGAATTTCCTCTCCTTGTTTCCGCTTAAGCTCTGTCCAAGCCCGCTCCCTAGCAGCTTTCGCCCTTGCCTCGCGCCTCCGAGCAGCTTCCAGTTCGCGCTGAACCCTCTCTTGTTCCGCCGCCTTATCTGCCGCCGCGACCTGTTGTTTGAGTTTCTCGAAGGCCGCTGCACGTTGCTTGGCTTGCTCTTCTGCCCGTCGCTCTTCGTCACGCGCCTTGTTCAGTTCTTGCCTGAGCTTAGTTTCCTCTTCCTTGGCGCGTCTCTTTCGCTCTTCTGCGGCACGCTTGTCGGCCTGTAGTTGGTTCCACACTTCGTCCGACACTCCCGCATCTCTTTGAACGTATGCATTGGGATCCGTTATCTGCGGGGGTGCGGGTGGGGGCTGTGGCAGCACCCGTGGAGGCGGAGTGGGGAGTGGTGCCCTTGATGCAGTTGGCTTGGTCGGGGTCGTGCTCGGTCTGGGTCGAGTCGTTTGGCTGCTACCAGGGGTTCGCTTGCCACTGAAGCCCTGTCCCCCGCGTTGTTTGGGAGGTTGTCTATTTGCGGGCGTTTGTGCAGGTGGCTGTGGCTCTCCTGTCTTGGGCGGGAACGATCGTGGTGGCGGAGGCGGGGGCTTGGGCTTCGAGGCGTCGGAAGAAGGCGGCCGGGGTGGGGGCGGAGGTTTCGATGACTGTGAAGCGGACGAGGATGCAGCAGGGGGTGGTGGGGGTGGGGGAGCGCTAAAGCCCGTTGCCATAGGTGGGGGTGGTGAGTTCGCGACACGGGTGCTAGGAACGCCAAGTCTCTTTCGTTGCTCCTTGAGCATGTCCTGCATGATATCGATTGCCTCTGCGACGGTGAGATATGGTGGTCCGCCACTGTTCGACGCGTTGGCGTAAGCCTGCTGAAACATGCGTCTGCCCAGCGTCTTGATGTCGCGAGCGTTTCCCCAAGACGACAGAACTGACATCCGAGAGATGATGATTCGCATCTGTTGGTATTCTGGCGAAGTCGGGACGGCCATCTCGACGATGCCAATGTTGTTCTTGCAAAGATCCTTGTCAAGCAGCGCAAGACATTGATCTGGGGTCATGTTATGGAAATGTATTTCCTCCGAGAAGCGGCTTGAAAGGCCGGGGTTGACCTTGAGAAGCTTGTTCATCTCGTCGTCGTATCCTGCAAGAATGATAACCAGCTTGTTCATGAACTTTTCTTTCGTCATGATATCAACGATCTCGTCCATCGCTTCCTGTGCAAACTGTCCCTGGCCGAGACGGTACGCCTCATCGACGAACAATACCTTTCCAAGTGCCTTCTCGAATAGTTTTCTGGTTTTGGGTCCCGTATGGCCCACATACTGACCAACCAAATCGGATGCCGAACATTCGATCACGTCCGCAGAGGAGAGGAAGCCCATATCATAGTACACTTGCCCGATCTTGCGCGCGGTGGTTGTTTTCCCAGTACCTTTGACCAAGAAACAAAATGAAAAATTTAAACGCTGCAAGTACAACCCCACTCACCGGGCGGCCCCTTGAAAACAAAGTTACTTGGGATCTGCTTGCGCATATCGAGGCCCTGCGCTTTCATCGTTCGTGCAATCTTTTGGTACTTGTCGAGCTTCTGAATGACCTCGTCGCATCCTATAACATCCTCGAATAGTTTCACCAAATTTGCAGACGCGTTCTGGCTTCGGTTGAAATCGGGATCCAAGTCCCGCGGCTCGAAAACGACGTCGGATCGTTGATGGGGCGGTACGGATGACATTCGTTTCTGATATCGGTCCTTTGCAAGGCCAAGCAGATTCTCCACCTCGCCTGCGTTCCCAAAGTTGGGACGATCTTTCATGCGGCTTAACAGGTCGCGAGCGACTTCCTTCGCATCGTCGGTGGCAGCAAGATCCTGCTTCTTGAGCTTGTAGTCGAAGATGTCCATCAGCTGTGATTCGGTAAAGTCCTCAAAGTTGAATGCGTTTTCGATCGCGAAGCGACGGGCAAGACCTGGATTGACACCCTACACCGCCACATTTAGAACAGTCGGCGAAACAAATTGATAAGCATACCTGGAACATCTCTTCCATCTGTTCTTTATACCCAAGAAGCAACACACATCGATCTTCACCTGGCACGCTCTGGATCTCGGCGACGATGGTATCAATGACAGTGGTTTTGAATGAATCTTGTCCGTGACTCTTGCCGCTGTACAGCATGTATGCCTAGCACACAAGTCAGTGATCACCATATCACGGTGGCGATGGCTTGAACCCACCTCATCGATCACAAGGACTTTTCCCCTGGTGCTGTCCAAAATGGCTTTGGTGTTTTTCTCTGAATGTCCCAGGTATGCGCCTACGAAGTCCGAGGGGTTCTTAACAACGACTGGAATGAAGACGTGTTAGTCCTTTGATCCGCAACCGACTATCTACTTACCTTCCCCATTGCTCAGGAGACCCAGATCTGCGAGCACCTGTCCATACAGCTTGGCTACACTCGTCTTTCCGGTACCCGGCGAGCCAAGGAAAACTCTGTTCAACGACATCTGAAGTGGCTCCTTTTCCTCCAGTTCACGGTGATAGTTGGTCTCGACGAGCGCAAAAAAGTTGCGCACAGACTGCTTGACAGACTCGAGCCCAACGAGTCCCTGCAGCTCCGCCCACGCCGCGTTATTGGGAATGACTTGCGACGGATCGGGTCCGATCAGGTCTTCCTTGGTCATGAAGAAATCGTCCGCGTAGGCACCCGTTCGGCGCGCTTTCTCGACACGTTCTGCTTGGCGTTCACAGACCTTGGAGAACATGTTTTGCAGTGCGCGAGCGTTGCCGAAACCTGGTACACCTCGCCCACGGCCGAGGCGTCTGACAGCAATGCGGCTGTACAATCCGCGGATACCATCTTCAATAACCATTCTCCCCTGGTACCGTTTGAGAATCAAGTCTTCCAGCATCGTCATCAATTCCGCGTCCGTATAATCAGCAAATTGCAGCCGATACGGAACGCGACTCGGCAGGCCGGGGTTATGTTCGAAGAACTTTTCCATCTCCTTGTTGTATCCCGCGAGCACGAAGATGAGCGTTCCTACCCTGTTCTCCATCTCAGCGAGCAAAAAGTCAAGGACTTGCTTTCCAGTGCTTTCGTTCGTGAGCTGATATGCTTCGTCAATAAAGATGGCCCCTCCGCCGACCGAAAGCGCCTGATCGATCAGCTTTTGTGCCCCTCCAACTCCTTCGTAGGATAACTTTGACCCGGTCGTCTCCAAAAATGCGTCGCCAGGCAGTACTTGAATGGATTCCAGGAACTGTGCATACAGCCTCGCAACCGTCGTTTTTCCTGGCTCAGACAGGCATTAGTGACGAACCGAGATGACGAGCGTAACTGACCTGTCCCTGGATTTCCAAGCAAAACGAGGTTGAGACGTTCCTTGTCCAAGGGTACGCCTTGGCGTTTCATTGTGTCGATCTTGGCCTTGATCCTGAGGATCTGTTCCTTGACTTCCTCGAGTCCCGTCAGATCCATAATCCTATCAATGGAGGCGTTCTGCACGCCATCCACGCGTTTCTGGTGCTCCCACTTGTCTCGAGCAGGGGACGGCACCGAAGGACGTAACGGGGTTGAGGTATTGTTTGCATCATTCTGGGACGGATTCGGTGTGGAAGTAGATTGTGGCGAGGGAGTGTTAGTATTACTGGGTCCCCCGGTTGTGGACGTCTGAGAATCACCGACGGAAGCCTGCTTCACGGTGTTTTTCGCTTGTTTCCTCGCATCCTCGATTTCTTTCAGCTTTTTCCGCTTCTCGTTATCCCTGTCTTTAGCGACCTGAACGTCGGCCGACCTTTCCTTTTCGAACTGTAACTGAGCATCGAGTTCCATCATCTCCAGCTCATGCTGACGTTCCTCGGCCTCTCGTTGCGCTTGGGCCTCGAGGTCACGCCTAGCTTGCTTCTCCAGTTGCTCTCTGTGCTTCTCGCAGGCCATGCATTTTTCTGGCCGCTCGCGAGAGCACTTCCACTTAAGCTGGTGAATATCCGCGGGGCATTGTGCGGTGAAAAGGTGATTGCAAGGCGTCGTCATGTGGACATCCGATGGACCCGGCCCAGATCGGACAGGATGGCACCTCATGGTACAGGTATGGATCCCGCAGCTCAGAAGTGAACCGCTACGCTAGCGCGTGAGTTCCCGAATACGACGCAAAATGTAAAATCTTACCATGGCTCAGTACACCCACCGTCAGGTGCCAGCCTATCGAACTCGGCCGGCGACTTGATCAAGGCGGTGGTCTGTGGGTGTCGTTCGCACCTGATCGGGAAGCCATCATAGATGTGGCCACTGTTTTTTAAGAGACTGAAGAATTTCGCCCACAATTCGCCGCCCGCTTTGGAGGATTTGAACGTTCGCAAGTTACCAATCAGGATAAGGCCGTCGCGTGCGCGTGATATAAGCACGTTGAGACGTTCGGGGGATTTCATGAAACCAATCGCTCCGTCAGAGTTTGATCTGGTCAAGCTCGCAACCACGATATCGCTTTCTTCGCCTTGGTAATTATCTAAGGAACACGCCATCAATAGATTAGCCATGGAGGTATCAAAATGCGCATACCAATAGTTGCTAGCCGAATACGCGTTTTCTGTGCCTTAGCGGGTGGCGTTGTTGATGGCAACAACCCTGCACGGGTAAGTTCCCCAGAATCCAAGTCATTCATCAGCGCATCAGCGTCCTTTTTAATGGCCTCGCGGAGTGCGGACAATTGTCCCAAATATGGAGTAAGCAAGACGATATTCTCGCTTTTGTAGCCCTGCTGTAAAAGGTAATGAACAATTTTCATGACCATGTCTACCTCAAACTGGTTTCGTTTCGAGGTCGACGAGCCACCGTCGCCGCGATCACCGATTCGTTTCTCGTCATCCTCAGCCTGGCTATGATCCACGAAGACAACGTTGCCTTGGATACCACGGATGTTGTCTCTGTTCTGCGTCTTGGGAGCATCAGTAAGCCCAGGGTACGTCAACGCGCGAATAAGAGCAGAAATCTCGGGACGCATGCGATGTTGGGCGGTGAGGGTTACATGGGGAAATCCTTTGAGAACAAGACGTTCAAAGAGCGACCTGTTGAGGTCATATCCACCCCCTTGTTCGACCGTCAATTCGTATTTGTTCACTTTGGGTCGGAGTTGCCTGCGAACGAGGTCAGTCGACAATCGAATCAAACCGGTAGTGATAACTCGCTTGTGATCCCCAATGAGAATCATGTGGTTTGTGTCTTTCCCAAGGGCGGTGATGACATGGCTCTCCAGAATCTCTCCAGCTTCTTCGACGAGCAGTACCCCTGGTGACGCAGCCTTGATATCTTCGGTGTATTTGGCGGCCCCAGTGGTAGTACACCCGATGATTCGCTTCTGCTTGAGTGACGCCACGCTAGACTCGTTGAATTTGCGAGAAAGTTCATCCTGACATTCGTCAAAGTCCCTCCCTCGCTTCCAGATATCGTCTGCTACGCTTCGACGGATACCCAACTGCCAATCCGCCAGCTTCTGTTGACGTTGCTCACGAGTCATGGACCATATTGTGGCCGCATTCTTGATATGCGGTTCCTGTTGAAATATTCCAGCGTTCCGCCCTTGAGACCACTGAGAAATGAGGTATGTGTCGTCAATCTCATCTCCGTCCTTTCCCACGGTAGTCATCCCGTCCGTGGACTCAGGCACCTCGAATGCATCGAAGTACTCTGAGTCCTCGAATTCGATGTAGGTGAGCATATCCTTGGAGGATACGTTGGACGCGAGAAAGTTGTGGAATGCTGTCTTAAGCTCTTCACATAAAAACCCCCCTCTATGTTTTAGATTGTCGATGAGAGTCCATTCGGCGCTCGAGCGGACATATTTCTCCCTGGTCTGATTTTTCAGGCTAAGCTGAGCAACAGCAGAATTAGCGCGCCCTCCGAGACGAACGATGCTTGATTGTGGAATGCCAATCTTCAATAGGTCTTCGAGGAACTGGTCTAGGGCGTGGTTCGTAAAGCAGACCACCAGGATTGTCTGCTCAGAGTAGTCATGTAGGGCCTTGGCGAGTAGCGCTCCAATGAATGACTTGCCAGTCCCTACACTCGAGCCAATTATTACATGGGTCGGATTGCGATGGAATAGACGTACCAGGGGGGCCTTGTATGAGAGAAACCCTTTGGCTCAGGCCGGAGCGTAGCGAGTCCGCCTGAGCTTGGTCGAGTCTAATGGAGGTCGGGGTCTGAAGCAACGGCTGTATGTCCATCGACGGATCTCTGGCAAGAGGAACGGAGATCTGGGCGATAGTAGTTGGTGGGCTACCGATGGGTGCTTTGTCTTCCCAAAACAGGATCTCATCCGCCAAGGGGACAATCTTCATCGTTTGAAGTACCTTGAGTACAGGCTCGAAGGAATATATGGCAGTGTTCGTCTGGATGAGCTTGACCTCCTTTGCGGCGTTCAGTTTCAGAAGCGTATTGACAAAGCTAGATCCTCCGCAGATTTGGAGGACCACAGAAGGAGGTTTCTTCACCAACAAGTCTTCCGCTCGCAAGATCGTCCCCAAGGCGAGAAAGTGACCATCTGCGATAATGCACGCCAGGGACTGATGGCTTAAAAATTTTGAACCACGAGGATCTTTCTTCAGGAAGGTCAATCTGTCCTTGACGTTGTGGAATATCTTGAGGTCTCCGCCGCATTCGAGGACGATGCCGTGTCGCGTACGGGACCTCTGATCTTCAGGTCCCGTATACACGCCTTTGATACGCAACCCCTCAAGCACAGTTCCGCGCTGCTTCTTCTTGCTATTCTTGACTAAGACGGGCTGAAGCTCGTCTCTAAGTTCGCACAACATCTCCTCTCGCAAGAGGCGGAAAGTGTTGTCGAGGTAATCGGCGATGCGGGTCTCCTTGACGGCTGGGTCGTCGAGAAAGGATGCATGCCTAAAAAAAGCCTCCTTGGTACACTGGATTTCGTCTGCAGTGGGAACGACAGAGATATTGCGAAAGTCCATAAAGTCGTTGTCGTGACGGCCCCCGGGACCCTCTGATGTGGAGGGGGCGGCAGCGACGGACGTGGTAGAAAGAATTTCCTTGATGTGATTGCCAGCTGCTCTAACATCGGGCTGGTCGGACTCGACGAGTCTAGTAAGAATAGACGGTTCCCCTGCGCGGTCACGGAAGCGGGAAGTATCCTTGTTTTCCATCCTAAGCAGGTAGACGAGAAGCTGCGCGAAAACGGATTCCACGCTCTTGTCCAGATTTCCCTTGACGAACTCCTCGCAGAATTTATTCCAAAAGATGGGTGGATGGAGAATCTCGAGGAGGACGGTATCAAGTACGTCTCCAGAGTCGTTGGCACGGAGCAGGTAACTGATGACATTGGAACCAAGGCCATTCATAAATTTTGCGCTCAGGTCGTGGCGCATAGCTTGTTGTATTGCAGAAAGTCCACCTGTGCTTGCGACTATTTGGCTAACGCAGGTCGCTGGATCTTCTTGGAGACAAAGGCCTTCGAGAAAGTGAGTTTTGTGGCGTTCGATGTCTGTAGACCCAGCGAGTATGTCAAGAAAGCGTTTCTTGAGCTGTTGATTGCGGTTCATGGTTTGGAAAGTTCGGTGATGGTTGAGGCAGAAGAGGTGGGCACCTGGGAAGCAGCAGGCAAGAGGCTGAGCACTCGGGTCGTGCCGGCCTTTAGCGAAGATCGTCGCCATACAGATTTGGCATACCATGTCACGGACAGGAGATAAGATAGTTACACTGCGGGGGGCGCCTCCTGTAGCGATAATCTCAGAGTTACACGATGGTACACAGTTGGCTCGGCGCTGGGTCCAAGTACTCGTCACCATCGATCGATGGGGGTCCGTCAACGGCGCGGTTCGTGCAAGAGCCATCAGTTGTCAATGGTTGAATTACAATGTATCGTAGCGGATGACGAACAAGACCTGTACCAGCGACATCAGCATGAACACCTCCAATGGCGACGCTGCCAGACACGACAAGAGGCCGGTGATCTCGGTGTATCTACTTGCCATGTATCCAACAGCCTGAGTACCTGGACTCCTCATTCAATTGGTCTTCGAAGCCTTCAAGGACACTGGCAGGGAAGCTAATTTCCCGCCGCTTCACCCAGGTGTCATGCAGAACAATAACCGTGATTCGCATCCGTCGGCGACCATCAGAGATGGTGGCGTTGAAGAAAAAGGATCACACGCCTTGGACCGACCAACGCAAGCTGTTTCAGTGGTAGCTTGAAGAGGCCAGCGGCCATAATTCACACGTTTAAGAACCCCGCTTACTCGTACATCATGGTTGCTAGCGATGAGTTAGCACGAACAACTCCTTGGTAAGTCTCAGGCAATCATTCCTTGTACACACTTGTAGTGACACCTTTCAGAAACGTTCATTGATGCATGATGGGCAACTCAGTACCCCGGACTTCGATGGTTGCTGCCGTGTCTCGTGACCTCGATTGAACGCTCTGAACCCGCGAACGTGACACGGGTAGTATGCTTCACCCCAGGTACGTTCCGATGTATAGGGAATCACACGTTCGGGGGTGTCCTCTTACTTAGCTTACTGTGTCCAAATTCGCCATTATCTAGTAATGAAGATACTGATCATTTCGACTCGTACCACCAAACTGCTACCCAGTCGGACCCATAGTGTTGACCCAAGCCTGATTGCTTCTGCTTATCGTCCGAGTCCCGCCAATGGAACCCGCCAATAATATGGACCAAATTTATCCAAGACGGGCCACGGAAGATTTTGGCTGTCGCGGTCCAAATCCTTTACGACGGACTAATTCCACACGCGCGTCCCTGGATGCGGCAGGACGTTGAACGTAGCGAGAATAACGAATGAACGACATGAGATGATACAAAGCGATATGCTGCTCAGATGCGGTACGATCTGATGAAACACAGTTGGAATAAGGTAGGCTTCTCTCTCCAAAGGATACGGATTTCACGAAACCGTTCACAAGGGCGTCTTGCTTTCAACTTGGTGCTCGTCCACAGTAATCTTCCTCCGCAGTGATCTCTGCCTCTGCAGCCGTGGGAGTGGCCGCACTCATTCTTGTGTTTGTATTGGTTCACCATTTGACCCGCCCCTCTGCGTATGATGCGTGGTCCTAACTCGCCGTCGTTTATCTTTGGTAGGGTCCTTCCTTGTACCTGCTTAGTATATAATTAACACTGCATAGGTCACTTGCTCGAGATATACCAACGTCCAGTCGGAGAAGTACACTTCTAATCGCGGGTCATGAGACCACCGCAGACACTCTTGCCTGGATGTTACTGGAGGTCGCGTGAAACCCGAAGTCCAGCACAGGCCACGAGATGAAATAAGGAAAATGAAAGCCGAAATTTGGGGGCGCAGCGATTCAGCGCTCACGGTCACGTTTCGATTCGATGCGTTGCTTGAATGCCATAATCAAGATAATCGGTAGGTCCGTGGTATGCGCTCCATTAATCCAGTTCGTTCATCGCTGTCCAACCGAATGCTGGCATGATCAATGTTGTGTTATGTCGTGCGTCCTTTGGTGCGGGCTTGACCCACATTTAGTAGTAGGAGTATTGACACTGCTCGCACCCAAACAGCATTACTATGCACAGCTAGTCACGACGTTGCAGTAGCCGACATTTTCCCAAAGGTGGGAACAAACCTAGCATTTCCCGGCCACGCTTTCGACTGAATAGTTTTGTTAATCAGTGATCAGCATCACAACGACAGACGACATCAATATCGGGACAGCCCGGGGCGAGCTACAATCCACCGATAAATGCAATACCAGCCGTGCGGAAGCCGCTGTGTGCGACGAGCCTGTCGATCCCGACTTTCCCAACGCTAGGGCAGTTGACGAAAAAAGGCTTGTTAACTTTACACTGGGGCGCCGCGCCTTTCTCAGGGTGTCAGTGATTTTCCCATGCAACATGTTGGTTATTATATGTCTTGATAGGTATAAGATGGTGCTCTTCGATGTGGTACCCTCCAAGATTGCCCTCGAATTTCAATCCTTACTGCCAGAATGGCAGGATCAATGTTAACCACTCAGCTCGTGCTCCTCGTTCCACTTGCCGTTGTGTCCGTGGACATGATACTGCGATTTGTTCAGAATCGTATGGAGAGAAAAGGACATTCTCTTCCCCCTGGCCCCACCCCTCTACCATTCCTGGGAAGCGTGCTCTCTGTTAATATCCAGGAACCATTCAGGACTTACACAGAATGGCAGGCAAAATATGGTGAGTCTAATAGTACAAAGATACAATGCATGGATCTGACGGTTCTTAGGGGATATAATGTATATCCGACTATTGGATCAGGATGTTATCGTCCTGAATTCGCCATCGGTTGCGGAGGAGCTGCTCGAGAAACGATCTCAGATATATTCCGACCGTCCTTCCATAGCAACCGTTGATCCGTGAGTACACTTTAATTTAAATTATCTGGTAGGTTAGACGCTGATGGATGTGCTTCCAGATATGGCCACGGTTCTAACTTTGCTTTTGCACGGTACGGCGAACATTGGAGATTGTGCCGCAGGATATTCCATCAGACGTTCCGTGCCGAGGCCGCCATTAACTTTCGTCCGATACAACTCCGGAAGGCGCGCCAATTGATTTCAAATGTCATGGATGATCCTAATGACTACAATCTTCACTACTCGACGTAAGGTCGTTCCGCACGCCAACTCTGTGGATACTCAGATCCCCGTAGGTTTGCCGCTGCAGTCACAATGTGTTCCGTGTACGACTACGATCCAAGTCCTCGGAATGACCAGATGGTATCAATTATGAACAAGTTCATTGAAGCTTCGGTCCCGGCATTGACACCTGAGAAGGCACTTCTCGTCAAGACATTCCCGTTTTGTAAACATTCGAAACATTAGAATCTGGTCTCGTTTGACGCGATTTTTGGAAGTGCCATACATACCAGAGTGGCTTCCCGGATCTTGGATCGCACGTGAATCAAGAGTGGCCCGTGAGTGGGGAACCAGGTCGGTTGAGGTGCCTTATCAGTATGTCCAAGAGCAAATGGTAGGTTACCTCTGCCTTGGCTGTGGAAAAGTCTGGGATTCCTTGGTATGGATTTAGGAATCCAGGGATGGTTTTAACCCCTCCATGGTGTCTGATCACATTACCCGCATGGAGGCACTCGATCATTCATCCCGTTTGGCATATGAAAGAGCTCTTAAACAAGCGTCCTCGACAGCGTTTCTAGGTTGGTTTCTTCCTTAAACGCGAGTTGTCGACGATCGAATTGATTGCTTGGCCGCAGGGTCGGTAGAGACGGTACGTAGTGTGTCCTCGGAGGCAAACGCAACACTTAGCGAGTTCATAGACAAGCACAACCTTGCTAACGTTCGCGCTTGCAATGGTTCAGAACTCTCACGTCTGGAAACGCGCACAGGCAGAAATCGACACCGTCGTGGGCAATGATAGATTACCCGAATTTGGCGACAGATCATCTTTGCCATACATCGAAGCGATTCTACGCGAAACGTGGAGATGGCAGCCCCCGGTTCCTCTTGGTGAGTTTATAAAGTGGTTTCGGAAAGACATCTAATTTGTGATTTCCGAAGGTGTTCCACATGCCACTACAACCAGTGACATCTACAATGGTTTCTATATTCCCGCAGGTACTATCTCAGGCATGTCGAAGAGATTTCTTCTGATAACATATATTCGTCAGGGGCGACTGTCTTTGTAAACGTCTGGTATGGAGCTGATGCCATGTTAATTGTCCTGATAGTAAAGGTTATGATCTCGTCAGGGCAATGACCCGCGATGAAATCCGGTACCCTGACGCAAAGAAATTTATCCCAGAGAGGTTCTTAGATGAAAAAGGGATGTTGATTGATGATAAGCCTGACATGATTTTTGGCTTTGGGAGGAGAATATGTCCAGGTGAGCAACCATGTACTGCCATGGGGTAACCAGCATCTGTGCTCAGATCCTCACCCTTGTCAGGTCGACACGCCGCCGATGCGTCTCTCTGGTGTGCCGTTGTGACAATGTTAGCAACCCTCGACTTCAATCTTGCAAAAGACGTGGAGGGGAAAGATATCACATTCGAAGCAGAGTATTCAAGCGGAGTAACTCAGTGAGTGACACCCACCGATCCTTCCCGATTTCAATGTTGAACCCTTCCTTAGCCATCCGTTGGTTTTCCCTTGCCGCATCACTCCTCGGCCCCATGTTAGCAAGGTATTCCTTGAGGGGGTTCTAACCAAATGAGCTACGTGCAAATGTCAGTGACCCGAATAACAAGGGGCCCAAGCTTTGTGACGCAAATTTTGTCAGCGGGGAAATATGCAGGTTTCAGTATGCACACTATTCTTTGTCTCACATATACAACTGAATTTGATCTGACGCGGTGGACAACTGTATCCGCTGCTACTGGGTGCGACACTTGCGAGCCATTGGAACATAATTTGCCTATTCCCAGGAGACCTGATTTCGCCTACACCAATCAAGTGATGGAATTGATCGACTTCCGGTGATCTTCCGATGATCTCCCACCGAGTTATCTCCTGAACTTTACACTGAGGCGGCTCGCTTAGATTTGGGACCGTTTGCGCTTACCACTGGCATGAAATTGTAATTCGGCGTGGTACGAGCGAAGTATTCCTTGCCAGGCCAGATCTTCTTAAATATGAATTCAGTGAGAGTCACAGCTTCTTCCGCCAAGAGCAGCTCCGAGGTGGATTATAGGCCATCGGTACCAATCTGATTGATGTCGTTTCTTCACTCAGTCCAGGTGATCGGAGCCACTGACATTGCTCCAAAGCCATGTTCTCGAAATGAATCCCCTGGGTACATAGTCAATCATCGCCAGCCAGGGTCACAACGTGCTCGTTCATGCAACGCTCGTGACCCATGAATCCACACTCTCATCTATTTTTCGATTCACAGAATGACCTTCAGCCGGCGGACCAAGCCTCGTTGATGAAGGGTACATTGCCGAGCGCTTTCTCTTGCTTCGTGTCTTGAGATAGCCATGAGCCATGAATCCTCAGAAGTTCCAGGTGTTCGGAGAATAGTAACCCGGGTCGGGAAAGAAAGCTGCAGACAGTGATACTGGGGCTATCTCCATCTGGTCTTCGGGCCGCTGGGATTCCGTCATGTTGAGTATCGCAAAGTTCCATTGCATTATATATACACCGAAACGCATGACCATCGGAGACACGTTGTATCGGGGCGATGAACGGCGAATCCTTCTCCCAGATCGACTTCGTGATCGTTTCATTCCGGTTATCGCGAGGGGTCCTAACAGTGGAGTTGTCGGGATAAGGTTTCTCTGACACTGATAAGGCAGTATTAGTATGACAACCTGGGGAACGTAGAATGAACACGTTGCGTGTCTCACCGTCAGCAATGTTCATCATCTCGAGTCGTCGAGAATCCAGTAGCCGTATAAAAGTAACTTGGCGACCAAGGAAGACCCTTTGAGAGAGGCCGGTGTAAGTTCTTCTGTCGCGACTAGTTAGACACGTACGTCCAAAGGCACGCAAGATCTGGGTGAATATCTCTTGACTGATCCTAAACCGAACATTGAGTCCTTTCCTCCCCTGCTCGGGGTTGGACGCCAACGCTTGGGATGGATCGGGCTGAATCATGCCATCCACTCGCGTTTCCCAGCGACGCGTTCTCCTTGATTTGTTCGGCCTAACACTGGTTTCCGGAAGAAGTGAGTCGTGTGAGGCACGGGCATTTCCGAGGCTCAAGCTCAGGCTGCGCTGTCTTCGATTTGACGAGTCTTCGATTTCCTCAGACTTTCATAAACTAGTGGGAACAAAACCTGACCTCCGTCTCAGCGAGAAGAGAATGTGTCTTTATGATTGTTCAAGCTGACCGGCGAACTGATAGACCTCCTCTATGGAGATGCCCTCCCATGGTGCGAAATGCATTCAACGCTGCGGTGCGGGGCCTTAGTAGGCTTGAGGGATTGCGCGCACGCTACGAAGCTCGCAAGACTCCGTCAAACGGAAATCTAGTTGACCGGAGCTACTTCTTGGAAGACGTACGAGCCGCCCACTTAGGCACCGAACTGCTGCACTACCTCATAGTAAGTTCTCATGGGTGCGAAGTGTAGTGGGTCCCACCTGTTCTCATACATATGGCATAAATTGACAAACTCAGCAAGCGACTTGTACAAAGGTGGTGGTTTTAGACGTAGGTGGTTCGCGCTTGATGAGATTACGCCATATATACTTTCTGAGCCCTGGTGGGTGATGTTGAGAACCAACCCCTCCACGGGTGAGTTTTCACGAATCCGAGTCTGCGTCTTTCCTGACAGCGCTTGCCTTGTCCGTGGGTGCTTTCTCGTTTGTGTGCAATACCGTTCCGGAACCCACGGGGATTAATTCCTTCTCTGAGTATCCGGCGTAAGCTGGGATTCAAAAAGCAACGTGAAACACGTTTCAGTTTTATGAGCGCCGAACAAGACAAGACATCCTGGCGGTGGGTATAAGTTGGTGTTCTTGTGGTCCATACGTCATCAACAAACACAATCCCCGTCACCGCACAGATGGAGTGGGGTATTTCGACTACTCAGCTCGCGGTACTCATTCCACTCGTGATCGTGTCCGTTGATATCATTCGAAGGCGCATTGAGGATCGCGCATTGAGGGAGGCTGGAACTAACTTCGCAAACAAACATTCAGTGCTTCTGATTA
>JBBPLN010000360.1:0-22869 GCA_038089815.1 Sutorius eximius | reverse complement strand
GCTGCGACGACCCTGTCTTGCTATGTTCTGTATCGTAACCAAGTACAAAGGAGAATGTAATCTGAAGTGCGTAGAAGTGTGGCACCGGTCCGATGTGCGGCTGCGCGCACGCTTGCTTATTTCGACATAGCCATCGTGTCTGAGCGGGCCAACGAGTCTTTTTCCTGTCTCTATGTTCCAGATGCTCGCTTGGTTATCACCCCAGCCAGTACCTGTTACAAATCTGGTCGAATCTGGAGAGGTGTCAACCGCGCCCACCCCCTTTTTACTCTCCACATCAACAGTCTTTCCGTGCAGCTCCGCGTCCCATACGCTCGCGCCATTCTCGGTCCCACAAACGACCCACTTGTGATCCCTTGATATAGGTATGGCATTCAAGTCCATCCTTATCTGCTTTCCGACTTCCTTGCCGTCTTCAAGTTGCCAACGGCGAATGCCATCACTGGTCCCGCCCAGAATATGCCTCCCGTCGGGATGGAAAGCGACCGCCCACACCACACCATAGTGACCGTCGGTGGCGAGGACTATCGTTGGGTCTAAGGAGCCTTCAATATTTATATCGCACAATTCCTGATCGAAGTCGCGACGTACCAGTTGTCGATGACATCGATGATCCGGGCGTGGAAAAAAAGGTGTGTAGGTTTACTTCATCAGTGTGCGAAGCGGTCCCGAACACAGTTCATTTTTCTCAAAATGGATCACAGGCGCTTCGTGTCTTTGGCGTTTACGTTCATCAGGCCATCTCAGTTCGACGGAGGCAAGCAGTAAGACCTCGTGACGGTGGGTAGTCTTCCTGCAGACCAGCGAGCGCTGTCATATCTTTTGTTGCAGAACTTCCTAGTACGTGTTCAATCCGCATTGGGCCCCACTCGCACTTTCCGTTGGCAGAATATTCTAGCGCACTCTTGAACAGGGGAGGCTCCACACTCGAGAAGACGGATGGGAGACGAATCGACCTCGAACCACGTGAAGAGGGTACCGTCTCGATATTTCTTACGATGGTGAGACAGCCCGATTTTTTTCGTTCCACACCAGTCAGGGCTCGAAGTCTCTGCACACTTCGGTATAGACTGGCTGTTATCACAAGACATATAAGACGCAAGATTTTCTTTCCTCTTCATTGTAATGCTCGTCCTACCTATAGATATACGGGGTGGTTCGGGAAGATGGGATAACACTTGGCGTCATTCTTGCAGCACCTGCATTTCCAAGAGAAAAGCTGGAGTTGGAGGTGAGCGAACATTTACCGTTGCTCGCTCCGAGATTTTGTTGATGTTTGGCAGGTTGTTAAGTCGCAACTCTCGGCTACCTCTGAGCGCACAAAGATACGTGTCCCTCAGGTTTACCCATGGACTCTTCTAACCTGGTAGGAGCCGAGTACACGATTATGCAGAGTATGTATTGATTTATATATGTTCTATTGTAACGTTGATATCCGTGTTGTCTCACGATTGTACGATACCTCCCACATATATTTGCTTTATGCTTCGACCAGACAGGGTCGCTCCATCTCCTCTTAAAGTTGACAAACAAGTTCTACGTTGGGCCAACCGTTAGGACACCATTCTACCTTGCTCTCAGCAGTGTCGCTCGTATGCCGCATGGCGTCTCGATCGAGCGGTCAACTTTCTGGATATCGTGGCCCTTTTCAAATACGGCCAGTGGTCACTGGGCCCTAGGGTTTCTTACGTCCCAAACTACGCGCATCTTTCACCGTCCTCCTGCCGTGCTGTCGGATCTCGGGAGAATAGACATGGACGCGGAACCACCTAAGCATGTCGCGGACCGACGATGAATCCGGTATGGTGTTGTATCTCATCGACTCTGAAGGAATTCTATCTCACTTCGCATGATCAAGTCTCGAGTGGGGGTTGTCGCCATGCCTTGGCGTAGTCTGTAAGCGTGCCACCGATGCTGTCCGCGATATGGTCGACCCAAACCTTGCCGTTCGTCGAACCATCGCCCGCAAACGGGTTTGGGGGCGTTACAGTGGGTGGAGCCAGAGAGGCCTGTCATCGTATTTTCTACCATCCGTACACGAGCCCTACATGGAACGTGATTATCAGTGCTTTTATAATCACAAAGATGGTCCAACCGCGCACCATGCGAGGTAGCTCGCTTCCTCGCTCGAGGAGCAGGGACACATATGAGATTAAGACTCGCTTCATCACACTTGATGATCCAGGTCGCTCAACGAGCAGTTCCATCGACTACCAAATCTTTAATGACAGTACGAGGCGACCACTGCGACCTCACGAGCATTGATCACATATGAAGTAGAAGCATCCGATGTTGACTGCTTGCTGGTCGTCCCAACGAGGCCGACTGGAAGCCATGCAAAGAAGAAGCGCTGAAGACACGAGGGTCTCCACCCATTTTGAGAACAAGGAGAGTTGTCCAAGACCATTTTTCGCAGCGAGCCGACATACCTCGTTTTTCCAGTTCTCCAACAAGCGACATTGTATCATCTGTGGACATGTCATCGACAAAGCCTGGTGTATGGCAGCACTAACTTGGAACAGGGGCGTTGCACACTGACGAGTCAGCGAGACCCAACAACAGTGCTTGGCACCGATAGTCCTCGTACGGTGGCGGTGGCCGCTTTTCATCCTGATGGAAAGCACCTGTATAGTTAGAGTGGCAATGAGATCCGATGATGGAGACTCAAAGTTGGTCAAGTGGCCGTTGGAAAGGAAATGAGAAGGACTGTGTACGCCATTTCCGTGTCCCGTGACGACAAGTGGGTACTCTGCGGAACTGACGAAGGTGCAAACGTGTCGGATGCGAAGCTACGCGACTGTATATGTGAAACTAAGGTGGTTGGTTCGACTTCGGGTGGCGCGTACAACGACATATCGTATCGTTCCATTCACGGGCATCTTGTGCATGGTCGCTGATCTAATGTGGCCTGCACCGTCGCGAACTGGGTCTTGGGGCTGAGATACGACGCGCGTTCATGACCAGGTGGCATTGGCTGCTTGGTCATCGCAATGCGGTCACCAAGCAGGTATCCGATCCGCACCCATGGCGAATCGGAATGTGGCGACTTCCGCATCTCAACATGAGAGGTAAACGCTCTGTGGATCTCCTGAGGGTGCAAGTGCGTGAGGGGCGAAGCACATGAGAAGGCGGTCCATGTTGAGGGGAAGGCTTGGTGACGAAGCGATGTTTCGCCGGATTCTTCGCGGTTTGTACATGGGTAGTCCTGTACATTGTTCAACGCTCGCACGATCAGACAGGTGGGTCGAGCACACACCGGCAGCAAAGGACGTGATCATCTGTGTACACGGTATTGAGCATGGCATTCAAGGGCAAAGTCGCCACCGAAGAACCCTCTTCCGGATTTTATGAGTTCACGACGAGCTAGACGCCATCAGCTGGGGAACAGTGGACACACACACACAGTTTGAGGATACACTCACTGAACTGTTCCTCACCCAACAACCGGCATGGCGATAAGCGTAACCCAAGACCCATGTGCGCGCAAAACGTCTGCCTGTGCAAGTGTAACAGCGAAAGGTGAGTGCAGAGGCTGTCCAATCGAACACGAGCGCAATATGATTCAGGCTCAAATTGAGGCGACGCATACATTGGGTAGAGGTTGGTCCCTTCAAACTTCAGCGTGCGGAATGCACACCAGCACTTGCTCAGATGGTGCTTGCGTCCGCAGGTGTCCAGTTAGAATTACACTTGGCAGCAAGGGAAGACAAGCCCATGTTGATTGCTTGCCCGGTGGTCGCGGTGGGAGCAAGGATAGACGCTAGAGACACGAGGCCGCGCCCATATTGAGAACAAAGAAACGTGCTTGAAACCACATTGCGCACCACGAGCCACCCTCGACACCTTTTTTTTCCTCGTTGAACTCCACGACTGCGTAGCATCAACCAGATGCCGACCGAAATTGGTGTGTGTAATGGCTTTGAGGCGTGACTGTGTCGAATGCTGATGGCTGGACAAGACCCAGCGGCAGTGCTTGACACCGGTAGCTCTGATACGGTGTGGGCAGTTGCATTCCATCCCAATGGAAACGAGCTTTATAGCGGGACAAAAGATGGCATTCAACGGTGGAGGCTTGACAATGGTCAGCGGGTTGGAGAACGAGTAGGAATGGAGGTGGATGTCATGTCTGTGTCAAGTGATGGTAAGTGGGTGGTCGGGGGAACTTTGGGGGGTGCAAAGGTTTGGGATGCAGAGCTGCGCGAAGAAACCATCATGGTCAAGGGCGGCAGTACTGTGCGGGCAGTTGACATTTCCAGCGACTCATCCAAGTTTGCAACTGGGACCTATGGTACCAACGAAGCGAGCGTTTGGGACATCAAGACCGGCGAGCGACACTTTGGCCCGCTCCGACACATTAATACTGTCACTGGAGTCAAGTTTTCTCCGGTGGGTGAACAACTTGCCACTTGCGAGTACGAGGGTCCAATTCGCATCTTTGATGGTCAAAGTGGTGACCAGCTCGTCACCATCGACACCAGAACAATCCATGTAGCTGCAATCACTCCCCTCGCATGGTCAAACGATGGCCAGAAAATTTTCATCACATCGAGGGACATGAAAATTAGGTCCTTTGCCATCGCCTCGTGGAAGCAACTCGGTGAGTCACCCGTTATCGACAACACCCACTCCATTTCCCTGGCGACGAATGGCAAATTCCTCGCTGCCACCACATCTCCATCTATCGTGTTTCTGGATGCCAGCACCCTCACTCGAATTGGGCCCACCATCCATTACGACAAAGGCATGCGCTCAGTTGCACTCTCACCCACCGGAGACTATGTAGCAATTGGACGAGAGGATGGAGGAATCGCCATACATGAGCTGCGGCACATTCTCCCCGATACCTTCGTAAGCAATTATCCATCGTTGACCATATTCCATTCACCTCACTGACACAATCCGTTAGACTTCTGCTCATGATGACGAAGAGCCTGGGACACATGACAGAGACTCTGACGGTGGCGTACTTGGGGTATGCGTCTCTTTTCGCACTTGAACAATTTCTCACCCGTGCAGGATGAAGTACCATCTGGCCTATCTGGCCCACAATTCAACTTCGACGAGGTCCGTGATCACACTGTATCCACTCCCGTCACACTCACACTCGAATAGCCGTCGTCCCCAGTGTCTTCCGTTCACGAGGACAGGACAGCGCCGAGCACATCACGTGCTGCACGCACGATCTATCCTCCACCGCCATCTCGGGGACATGATGCTTCTTGGGCATCTCTCGGTATTCCAAACCTCAAAAGCCTATTCCAGCCAAGGAAATCAAAGGGCGGAACCGACCCTACATCATCCGATCGAGTGCCCAACGAGCAGCCCCAGTCTGCTGTTCAAACATCTCCGCCGAGAGCAGAGGTCACACATCACTGGATGGCCGCAGGGCAACGCAGGCGGGTGGGTTGTTCACAGAAGTTATGGAATCCGATTTTTTCAACATGCCTACCTAGCGGACGGTCGTAGCCTTCGGGCGACCAAAGAAAAAGGTTTGTTGCTCCTCGGGTTCGTACTCAGGGATTCATACGTTGTAGAAGAAGGCTACCAAGACAGCCAGCTCCAACCCGAACAAAACCGCTTCCGGTAGCAGACAAGGCTCGCGTGGGGCAGTGCAAACCAGCTCGGTGTGCCGTTTTCTCGTTATCACGTACCATGTCTAATTGCTCACCCCACTAGGTACGACATTCCAATGACGCATCTGCTCCCAATTCAAGCAAAACCGCTTCCGGCACCGGACGAGTGCCTCGAGGCGACACGCATGCAGATTCGGTGCGTCTCGTTATGGCGATCATGTACGATATCACAGGGAAGCTCATGTCCTATTAGGCAGCGCAAGGAAGCGAACCGTCGTCACGCTCCGCTGGAGTGGTCTATGTAACGGTATGCATGGTTTCTTTCTTTCTTTTTGTATCTCTATGCCAGGCTGATCGAATCACACAAGCACGAATCTGACAGGCCCGTCCTTCGGGTGAGGTTTGCAATCCCGCTGCCCTCATGGATATGTTGCAGTTCACATGCTGGCGACGGGACACATTGATCTGGATGGTCTGACGGATGGATATTGTGTCGCTCGACTTGTAAGGTGCAGGACATTGGGTAACAGCGGAAGATTTGGAACTTCGAGGACCCGGAAGCATAGCACTTGTGTAACCACTTAGGATGATATCACAGCGGATCTTGCAACGCCTGACATGCTTATCCATTGGAGGAATCATGGTACGACATGCCAGAACATGGTCCGAACGGTGTATGGAAATATGGAGCACACAGGCGCAGAGTGCACCGAGGTCTTGCCAATGTCGTCTACCTACCAAAGGGTCGACGTCCATGCATCAAATGAAGCACGAAGGTACCACCACCTCACCCTCGATTGTCCAAAGCCTTCGATACACGATCTGTCATGATCTTGTATGCGACCGATACATACCTATCGCAACATCATGTGTCAACCCTGCAACACGAATGGACAAACGAAGCTTGCGTATACCCCCAGAACCACTCACAATTACAATCTGGATCTGCACAAGACCCTTCTGTTGTCGACAAATTACATGGGCCCGTATTCGTCACACAGACGTTCGACACCCAGGATTCTGGTCAAATAAACTGTCCAGGACTCCTCTAACGTTAACGAACACGGCGCTGGCACGCTGACGTGTGTATGGAGCACCATCAGTCCATCAAAGACGGCTTAAAGCCAGGAAGCGAGGCCTTGCCCCAGGGGTCACGCAAACCGCGGCCGGAGTATCAGTGATGAAGTCGTGTGCGTTGGGGGGGATTTGGGGAGAAGGGTTAATTCACTGAGGGATCGAGCTGCTTTGGAAGGTTGTTACTGTCGACCAGATGGACAAGGTTGTTTATGAGTGTGCAATTCGATCGTCTCCGACTAGATGTTCGCGCGAGTTCCGAGTCAGAACACGCATCTCGGATGCCTCCTCAGCAAGGCCAGGTACCTTATTTTCTCCTCCATCCTAGCATAACACAGACACGACATTGGACAGGACGATAAGTAGCTGATGTCAAGTGCATAATCAGTGGAATGGACGGCTGCTACGGTTCCAGAGCACGGACCATGGACTCATGAATGACGTACCGCCCCCATCCAGGCGTCGTGGACCCACTCGCGGAACGAAGGTTCCACTGTAAAGCGGCACGTGGATAAAATCACGCACGGGACTGATGAAGATTCAGACTGTATATACAGAGCATCAGCCTATTCAGTGAGCGCATGTGTGATCCTTGTAGGTAATGCGCACTCGTCGGGACAGATCTTGGGTATGTCTTGCCTCTTCTGGCCCGAGCGACGTGCATTTGGAGGTACGTGAAAGGTCCGCCAATACGTAGCTGCATTGACTGTGTGCCTTGGCGCGGAGTAATTGGTGGCACAATCTTTGCCAGTTGTCAATAATAAGGAACTCGGCCAGGCTGTGTAGACACGCCTCCGGGAACCACAGTCAGACAACAACCCAAACGAATGTCTTTCTCACCGTTTCCATGAGAGTTTGGTTATTGATATTCATTCGTGATTGGCTGGGAGGTTCCAGGCACTTCATCCAACTTCGCGAGGCCAATGAAGCCACTTTCATGCACCTTCGTTCAATCGAACTGACTCGAAGTGTGCCAAAAAACACACTTCAGTTCGCTGCAATTCGCTTTGTGGCAACACTACCTGTGCATGTAGCCATCTTTCTAGGGATCGGATATATATTGTATTGTACAGCCTACCTATGCGAGGAACAAATAACTATCAGTGTTACGAGCGAAACAACCCCCAGGATTGGCCCTACACATCATAGACAAGCCTATAATAGGCTTGCATTACTAGCGCTATGACACATCCAAAAGGGCATCTGTGGGCATTAACGTGTCTCGAATCAGCTGGACGAATGGATGCCATCCGTGGCACCTGAACCACAGCACATCCAAGCAGGACATGGGATCGAAAGCTTAAAGTTCATCGACAATGTGAGGGCACCTCTCCCCGGCTCAGATTGTCTCTACCATGACCCGGTGTGAGGTATTGCAGCATGAACCTAAGCGATATACACGTACCGTTAGATGGACTCCCTCGGGGGAGGGCTGAGGTGAATGCTCCGATAGTTCCGCCTAGTAAGAAATAAGCTGTCACAACATGATATAGAATAGTCGGACAAAAGACATACAGTGTCGGCTCCGTTGCGATTTGCGGTACCTTGTCCACTAGCAGAAGCATTTTTGTTCTGATCACGGGGTTGAGCGACCTTGGGGCCCGCTTTAGGCTTTAGAAGCTAATGAGCCCCCCCACATGCCGACACGAGGAACAGCAAACCTTTTTTGCTTTCTGCTTTTTTACAACAGGTTTTGCAACCGCACGCTGACGAGAAATCAGAGCGACTGAATCCGATTATCCAATGGGGAAGTACTCACTCGCACGCGTTGACCTGGGGCCATCCACGATCTGCCCGGGGTCGTGATGTCCAATTTTGCTGACGTTTGAGAAGGAGACTGATGATCGGCAGGCCGACACGGGTTTCCTCGATTGCGTCTATGGAAAGACTCCTTCTGGTTGTCCCTTCTCATCCTCGTCTGTGTTAACCGTTTCAGGATGGAAATGCCTTGAGATGACTGGGCAGCATCAGTGTTTGTGCTTAGATGGGCCATTGGAGGGTAGGTCGCGCGTGCGGGTGCCCCATGAGTGGAGGAATGACTAGAGGATGTAGGTGAAGGGGGCTCTGGCAGCGTCAACGCAGGCAGAAAGACAATTTTACAGTCTTTGTACCGACCTCATCAAAGTCGAACTGGGGGCCAGCTGGGATGGACGGCACCTCGGCCTGCGCGACCATGAGAACATGTTTCAATGGTAAAGTAGAAAACAGGTACCTCGAGGAGATCGTCATTATCCTGCTCCCTTGGTGCTTCGGGGGCATCTTGTAGAAACGTGAATAACATTCAGGTGTACAGGCTGTTGGTATCAATACCATTAGGTGTCTGTGTGATCATGAGAACATGGTTTATTGGGGAAAAGAACAAACAAGTACCTCGAGGCGATCGTCATCACCATGCTCGTTACCTTATGGAAACATGAATAAATTTCGCGTATACAGATGGATAGATACAATACCATCGGCTGTCGTAACCGACGGAGCACCATTGAGATCCTCGGAATTTGCGGCTGCCTTGTTTGCTTTGTACTCGAGCCTGTTCTGCTCAAAGCTTGGGTCATCGAGGTATTCCTGAAGCGAACCTCCAAGAGAAACTGGGGCCTGTAATTCAATGAACTCTATTTCTGCGAAAAGAATGGGCCTTTGCACCTACATGCCTCAAGTTCGGCACTGGAACATCTAATAACTTCTGTAGCAGCTTGATGACACGACAGTATTCGATAACTCGTTCAGTTTGATTGCAGAAATCACGGTAGATGGAAAGAGCTTCTTCTGCATCGTATTTTGACATCTCAAAGAAATTCTCTGAGGTTCATCAGGTCGACAAAGTCAGATGTATGAATGATGAGACTCACCAAGCGTATTTATCACGCCATCATTAACCGCCTGAAACAGGATGAGAAGATCCTTGGCGAGCATCCTCAAAGCCACGACAACGAGCTCGTCTTCAAGGTCATCCAGAAAGAACTGAGCATAGATATCTGGTCAGACAACAATCGAGGGTTGTGCTAAAGCTTACCCGACACTCCACTAACGAGTCGATCATCTTTTGCACTACCTTTATTTGTCTAAGCAAACCATTTTCCACCGTCATAAAACGAAGGCTGCGACTCGCAGTTGCCTTGCTTCGGTGAGGTTGATTAGACTCGGACTGGGTTCGGATCGCATCGTGTTTCAGCTCACGATATGCCCATATACAGGAGTCCAGGTAAAGTGCATATCTTTGCATGTTTTCAGGTGTATTGTAACCTACAGGGAAGCCGTCAGTAACTATATAGCAATAATGAATGGAGACATGCCTTTCCAGTTTCCGCCAGAAACATTGTGCAAATGAAAGATCTCCGATGAGGAGAGGAGAGAAAGCAGGTCGTCGGGAGCCCCGTTGCGAACCATGGTGTGGAAAACAATCAGAGCTTTGAACACGACCTGTGTGACCCACGGCAAAGAGCTAAGTAGAGAACGGGTTCACTGAGGCATGTTGCGCACAATGGGATTTGACTCCTGGAGGCGAGAAGCAAGAGCCTTGCAAACTCCGAGAACATCCTCAAGTTCAGACCAGGTAACGGCTACGAGTGGATCTAGGTACTAAGCCATAAAGGGGCAACTATGCGTGACGCGCCTCCGAGGAAGCGGTGAGCTAACCTTCGCCTTTGGGGGAGCAGGCTTTGGTTTGCAAGCCAACTTGACGAGCTTGTCGAAGCTGGACATGTCGCTGGCACCGGCGACGTGTTGATGGTCAAGTGGTTTCTCCCACGAGTTTCTCAGTATTCTCAATATGGTCCTTGCCACTCACGTCCGATTCGGCGCCCATTCGACCATAGCGGCAGGCAAAACGGGATGTTCAACTCGATAGGTATTCCTGCATTCACCTGCAATGATACTAGTGATCCATGGTGGCATCCAGATTACGAGTCAATTGCTGGACGACGTCGAAAGCACTCCGTCGACAATGCAATGCCACTCTTGCAGCGAGGGGGTACTATGTACTGTGAGTCAACCATATGATGTTACCAGTTGCCGCATGTTTCGACTTCTGAAGCTACATTCCGTGATCGACTTTGATTATTTGTATTGTCTGCTTGTAAGCCAAGAGTCTGGGAGCGGGGAAGATGGTCTTCAGTCTATGGGACTTATTCACCAAGGTCACCACATGGTCACGCCGAATGTTTTTCTCCCGCACTTCTCTCACGTGACAGTATTGACTTTGACATTCAACTTCAAGCAAAGAATTACCTGGACAAGCCATGTCCAGTTCTCTGACAAGGTGATCAGCTTGGGTGGCTTGGGTTCTCCAGCAAACGTTACCGCACTTATTCGACTCTGAACTTTTGGCCTACTAGCAAATCGGCAGATATGCCAACTTGCGACATTTATTCGATGTTATCTCTCATGCGAGCAATCAAGGTGGGGCTCACGGCGTCTTATCTTTTCTCATGGCAGTGACCCATCCATGAGCTATTATTACGTCCGCGGATTGGCTTTCTTCTCCTTCCCCACTGCATTATCTGACCACGAATAAACTGGCCCCATGACGCATTCTTTGGTGGAGGTATAAGTAGCAGAACGTTGGGCGTACACACACTTGGCCCCTACCAGCTTATCTACCATGCACGGGTCCTCTCTCACAAAGGATTCAAGTCTCTCCCCGAGTATCGAGGTCGACTCCTCCACGGAGCGCTTCGAGCGACCTCGTGGCTTGAGGGGTGTATACTATCACCCCATCACGCAGCTTGTCATGCTTGGCTTTGTCTGCTTTTTGTGTCCAGGCATGTTCAACGCCTTGACCGGACTCGGCGGGGGTGGACAAGTGAACGCCACGACGTCCGCAAATTCGACATGCGCGCTCTACGCCACATATGCATTCTTTGCGTTCTTCTCCGGGTATCGTCCATTCATTGCCTCCGACCTTGTGAAGAACTTGACCTTTGGCCAAGTACGGTGAACAACAGGCTCGGTGCGAAATGGACGCTTTTTCTGGGCACGTTCGGCTATGCGCTCTATGTGGGCTCGTACTTGTGCGTATCCTCCGCCTGAATACCCGAAGATGATTCTTATTCTGGTTTTGCTAGAGCTATCAACATTCATCAAAATGCCGGGAGCTTCGTCATCGGTGCAGGAGCTTTTCTGGGCATCACGGCTGCATTCTTATGGACCGCGCAAGGGGCCTTGATGCTCAGCTACCCGACTGAGGCGCAGAAGGGTGTTTTCATCAGTATCTTTTGGGGCATATTCAACCTCGGCGCAGTTGTTGGTTCTTCTGTGTCCTTTGGACAAAACTTTGAATCGACGGTAAGCTCATTCGCATTCAGGCTCTGCTCTGCTCTTACATACAAAACGGCTTCCAGAATAATAGCGGTATGTCACGCTAGATATTAATGTGAATGTCTTGCCTTCTAATACTATCAATTTCGTAGTCGGGAATGGGACATATGTAAGTTTTGCTTCGGGTCTTATCTAACCTAATGCACACCCGCACGTCTAGATCGGCTTCCTCATACTTACGCTCATAGGCGTTATCATCCCACTTCTCATGGCTGATCCAAATAAAATGGTTCGCACTGATGGGACTAAAGTTGTCACACCACGTTCTCCATCTTGGAAGTCCGAGTTCTACAACCTTTGGGTGGCCGTGATATCCGACCCGATGATTCTCCTCCTCTTTCCCATGTTCTTTGCGAGTAATTACTTTTACACCTGGCGTAAGTCCCTTGTTTAATCTCACCGTGACTTGATAAACAGATAAATGTGACAGAATTCAACGACTATAATTCGGCCCTGTTCGATATCCGTGCGCGATCGCTGAACAATCTCATGTATTGGCTCTCCCAGATTATTGGCTCGTGGATGATTGGGCTGGTCTTGGATAGCTCCCGTTTTCGCCGACGCACCCGAGCTTTTGCCGGTTGGAGCATCCTCCTTGCGATGGTATTCATCGTTCACGTCTGGGCGTACGAGTACCAGAAGTGAGTCCACGACGTTCATCGCACGATACCTGTAGCTCATGAGTCTTCCATCCGCTGATGAACACGCTCAATGCAGAACTTACACACGCCAATCGATTCCACCGAATGCGCAAAAGATGGACATTTACGACCCGGCGTACCCGGCGCACGTGTGGCTCATGGTTTTCTATGGTTTGTTGGACGCAATGTGGCAGACGACAGCGTTTTGGTTGATTGGCGCCATGTCCAACGATACGAACAAGCTTGCAATTTATGCCGGGTTCTGTGAGCATTTTCAGACGCCTTTTCATTCTGCTCCTGTTTCCCGTGCCCGAGTGCACAATAGACGCATGAAAACGCTAGTGCTGACTGTCAAAATACCAGATCATTCGATTCAGTCTGCAGGAGCGGCGGGTGTATGGCGCATGGATGCCGTCGGATTACCGTTCGTATACCCTTTGTCACTCTTGTCGTCCCGAGCCCTCTGTAAGATACTGAGGCGCTGGTCACTCGTAACCCGCTTTTTCCTTACAGTTACATGAACATATTTCTGTCGACGTGGTGCCTCGTCGCAGTCGGGCTGATATGTGCCTTCCCAATGATCTATACGCGAGTCCGGGATACGACGGTGTTGGATGATGAAGCGATGTTCGTGTTACTCTAGTCTTAATGGCTAGGACGCAATAACTGACCTTTCGCCCCTTCGTAGCTTGAAACGAGCGCTCGAGGACACGAAGGCCAAGGAGATCGTCGAAGTGCCTGAGGGGAAAGCAGAGGAGTATAGCGCATGACATGACATTAGTTGCTGTGTTCATTTGTATGGTACAGAAATGCCAATCAGCTCTTCGGAAATGGACTGGTGATCAGCCAACGTCCGTCGTGATTGACTTTCAATCGGTTTATCGACACGAAAACGGAAGGTCAACGCATTTTGCAATGGACTTCGATTGCCTTTCAGGGATTTGGCTCCGATTCGGAAAAAAACCAAATCTAAGGCTTGGCAAGTCTGGTATGTGCTCACGGACGCTGCGTGAGAACGGCTCTATACTTGACGCATCGATCCCACCCCATCTTTTCAGTCTTTCCCCACTCCGGGGCTGAGATACGATGAACACCCACGAATCTCCAGTAAGTAACCCTTGGAAGTTGAGTACGAGAAAGGGTGGCATCGGTGCTGATTAGTGGTGTGGTTGTAATTGAATGCCAGAAAACCTTCGAGCGCCAAAGGAGACACGGCACATGTGACCCAGATTGAGAACCAGGGTCTGCCACGGGCGAACTGACGTGCCTCTGTACCCACTCTTGAAAACCCACCACCGTGGAGTCGGCGTGGACCACCCGTAGAATGAGTCCTTGACGAAGATTGGTGATGCGTAACAGCGTAGAGTCGTGATCATGATGAATACTGACAGGTCAAGAAGACCCAACGTGAGTACTCGGCATGGATCACACCAAAACGGTGTGGGTAGCCGCATTTTACCTCGACCGAAACTTTTTGGGGGGAGAAGCGGTGCCATCGGACGATGGCGAGTTGCCGATGAAGAGGTCGGAAATCCAACGGGGATGGACCTGAACGCCATCTCCATGTCGAGGGATGGTAAGACTAGTGGGTCGTCTCTGGAACCAACTGTACGTACCACCTGCACATGCGAGCAGCGGATGCCGACGCACACCAAGGCAGCACGGTGCTCAAGTAGCTGACGCCATCTACGAGGGAAAAAAGGTGTGGTCGATGCTAGTGGATATATCGTCATAACTGGACGATGTCTCTGAAAAATCACCACATATCCTCGACCATATCCTCCCAGTCATATCGCTCGTTCCATGCAAGCATTTGTCCACTCACAGCATTGCCACATCAGCGCTAGGTTGACACGCCATGCAGCTGTCTACTCATGACAAAGGAAGATCAGACGAGCAGCTGGCAAAAACGGCATAACTTCACATGCATATGCTTACTGATAGTATAGAGCATCGATAATCCGGAAGGTCATTACCCCCCAGAAAGTATGGGACTCCGACGATGCTAGGCTGCATAGAACGCAGATGGAATCCCCTCCAACAACGTAGGGTCGTTCCTGGAAGGAATGCCCTTCGAGGTTTTAGTGATTTCCAAACAAATTTTTGAGAGGGCTACCGTTGGGCATCCATGAACATTTCTGGCGTCAACAAGCAGTGTGTATGAGTAGAACGATCCGGACCCCGGAGAGACAGATATGTACACATCTGACGTTCACCTGGCAGGTGTCCATATCAGTGAGTGGGTCCAACACGCATTGCACACAATGCAGCATACTTGTCGGTCCCGAGAAAGCATCTAACCGGGGCAGCGAGCGTCAGTTCGCCGACGTTGACTGTTCGTCTGATCACCGCAGCAGAGTCGGCCAGCAAGTGTCTGAGTAAGGATAAGCGCCGAAGACACGAGGCATCTATAGTCCATATTGAGAACGAGGGAACGTGTCTAATATCGCATCGCCCTCCGCAGGTAAACGACACACCTCTTTTTGCACCCCACGACCGCGCATCAACGGTAAAATGCCAGCGTCAAAGAACGGTGCGAAGTAGGCTTGAGGAGTGGTAGCCGAATACTGACAATTCAGAAAGGCCCAACGGTAGCTCTTGACGCTGGTGACTCTGGCTATATGTATGCAGTCGCGTTCAGTTTGGACGGAAAACACGTTTTAGGCGGGAGCAGCTACGGGATCCGAAGATGGCGGCTTGAAGATGGAGTCGAGGTTGGAAACCAAACGGGAATGGACTTGAACGCTATTTCTATATCAACAGAGGGAAAGTGGGTGGTTTGCGGCACTCAGCGGGGTGCATGCGTGTGGGACGCGGAGATACGTGAAAAGGTCGTTGAGGTGGAGAGCGGAAACTCGGTGGCTTCTGTTGACGCCTCCTGCGATTCAACCAGATTTGCGACTGGGTTGGGATACCCAGAGAAAACGATGAGCATCTGGAGCATGGAGACTGGGAAGAGACTGGTCGGTCCACTGGAACATGACAGTCGTGTCAATGGTGTCAAATTCTCGCCCAACAGCGAGCACATCGTCACCGCCAGCCAAGGTCACTCAATCCGCGTCTTCAACAGCCATACCGGAGATTCGGTCATCACCATCGAGTGTGCCATGCTTGACAGATGGCCGGTCATCCCGCTCGCATGGTCCAACGACGGCCAGCAAATCTTCGCCTTTTCAGACGACAAGAACATCAAATCGTTTGCTCTGTCAACAGGGTCACGGCTCGCAGAATCGCCACTTATAGAACATGCCTACTCTATCGCTCTAGCGCCAAATGGCAAGTACATCGTTGCCATTTCGCCTGCTTCCATTTCGTTTCTGGACGCATCGACACTCGCTCAGATCGAGTCTACTATCCAGGAAGATGAAGGGACGCTACGTTCAGTGGTTATCTCGCCAGATGGTAGTTTGCTAGCGAGTGGACGAACAGACGGGCCGATCATCGTCCATGACCTCGGTCACATCTTGCCGGATTCGTATGGGCCATTCCATGTGAGCAGCTATCGACTTGTAATGTTGCCATTCTGTCGCCATATTGACATACCATGCAGAGGTCTACTCACGGCGAGGGGCAAGAAGATGGTGATTCCAATTCCGTAAGGGTGCCATTCCGTCGCCACTGCAAATTTTGCATACTCACTAGCACTCGTTGATACACAACAGGAGGGACACGGCGCATCGGGTGCGCCCAAGCCCAAGAGACCTGATGAAGATATTCTCGAGGTACGTGTCTTTCTTTACCGTTCAAATGGAGTCCTCATGATCGCATAGGTCGAGGTGCCGTCTGGCGCGGCCGCCCCTCAGTTCAACTTTGACGAGGTTCGCTATGGTTACATTCATGTTACTCTTTGTTCATACTTCCCTAGCCCTCGTCACCAGCGTCCTCCGTCGATCACCGCGAGAGCGAGGCACCATCGCATGGCAGATACCCTCTGAAACCACGTCCGGAGGGAAATCTCAAGTTGTCTCAGGGTATGCGAATGCTCAAAAGTTTGCTGCCGTCCAGGACGAGGAAGAGTAACAAGGAATCTACTTCACATACTCCTGATCAAGTTTCCGGAAGGCCACGTCGACCAGCCGATCGTCGACTGCCTTCCCCAGCACCACAGAGAACAGGCGTCACAAACCAGGGTCCTCATTGGATGGCCGCGGGAAAGCGTAAGCCGGTGAGTGCTGCCTTCCATAAACAGTTGCATCCAGCGCGTTTAACATGTCATCTTAGCGAACGGTCGCGGTATCTGTCGGAAAACGAAAGAAATCAAAGGTAGGTTGTTTCTTTGGGCATGTATGCAGGTACTCACCAGATGTAGCAGCCCAAATCGCCTACGAAGGCTGCTGAGCCCGCCGATTCGAATACGAACGCTACTCGTGGTGGGCAAAGCTCTGCAGATCCAGGGCCACCCGATTCCGTGTGTCTTCGCTGAATGCTATGTATCATGTCACGATGGCTCATTGCTCTTAGTCACAAACGAACGATCCGTCTCAGTCCACCGCCGAGGGAGTCCGCCTAACGGTATGTGTACATTTCTAGCACTCGCGGCGTGGGACTCACACCAGTTTACGATAGAGAGAATCGGACAAGGCTATCCTAACCATGTCAATGAAGTTTTCGATCGCATTTCCCACATGGATGTGTTGTGGTGCAGGCACACATTCATCTAGTGTCACTCGGTAATACAAGTCTGGAAGATTCCGTGTCACCTTGCAGCACCTCTAGCAGTGAGTTGGTAAAACAGGCCATTCATTCTGTACGCAGATCTTCGGGATTCGGGCGTTGTCGGACGTGGACTACACAGACCCATATTTATACATCCAGCTGCCTCATACCCCGGATTCGGACCAAACACCTTCCCACATGGTCTCAAAGATACTAGGAATTTGGAACGGTCGTGTCTTCAGTCACTAGTATTACTGTCTGGAGAGGATGGTGTGTTATACTGGTCTCTCGACATCCGGATCTCGCATACGGATATTAGCTTGGAGACCAGTATATGTACCAGACAGCCTCAGTTTACCAATCGCATCCAATATCATGTCGATTTTATAGTCCGTCGCAACTACGTCCATTGTTGTGTGCCATGCTTACCTGGGAAGCAAGCCTGGTTTATCGGTTGAGACAATTGCATGATCACATAGTGAGCGACGAGCTAATGTACGGATGGAATCTGTTTCTTAGAAACCACATACAGATAGTCATACTGACCATTGCATGTCAGGTTCGCGTACGAATCGGCACAGAAAGCAGAAACGACCGAAACCTGAAAGCAAAACGATGTGGTCGTGGTGAGTCTTCAGGTCCAGCCTGAGATACCTAGCGACGAGACCACTTACCTAGCCCTTCTGACCGACAGCCAAAGTTTACCGACGTATGAGGTCCCGAGGCTGTTTACCACTTCCAGCAGCACCAGCACACCTCTAAACCAAGGCTGGTAATGACACATCCTCGTTACCCACATCCAGGAATGCACCCGGGTTTCGCAAGAGATAAAGAAAGGGAAGAAAGAAAGCAAGGAAAGTCGCAGGTTCGTTGTGGGCCCACATGAATAGATGAGAACGTGGTTAAGTAAAGGCTTGTTAGTTTGAGCCGGCCACCGATATTGATGAGGCACCGCAGATGTTTATGGACCGCCTTCAAGTTGGTGTTGCCTTCCCATTGAAATTGAGATTTAGTACGGGGCCATGGGATCATGGAGAAGTGTCACGAAAAGACGGTACATGCTCGACAGAGCCGGATCGCGTACCTCATCAGCGCAATCCGCTTCCTACAATCTGGCAATATTGTTTATATCCACCTCCGGTATTACCATCCCTTCCGCACATATGTCTCTGATAAAATTGGCCTGCGATCAATCTGGGAGCTTATCCACTTGTATCCCGGT
Organism: Sutorius eximius; assembly: GCA_038089815.1. Taxonomy (NCBI): domain Eukaryota; kingdom Fungi; phylum Basidiomycota; class Agaricomycetes; order Boletales; family Boletaceae; genus Sutorius; species Sutorius eximius. The sequence goes on along the minus strand of JBBPLN010000360.1, from coordinate 4,387 downwards.
GTCAATGAGACATAAATGTGAGGTGAAGCACTCAAGGTTCGGAGGGGTGCGGCCCGCGCACGTGAATCCGATGTCTGTCGTGGCGGACGCTATGCCTGTGAACAGTGCGAGTAAGACTTGGTTTGACGTAGAGTGGCCCACTTACATTGTGCCCCCGTTCGGAAATGCCTTACCATGTTTGTGCCACAAGTTGTGCCCCATATGGACCCACCAGAAATGGGTGCCTGACGTGAACCAAGTCCTACAACCGAGGAAGTTTCCCTCTATTGAAGTCATCGCAAATGCAAAGAAGAATGAGCGCCAAAAATGAGGCACCCGCAACCCATATTGAGAATAGGGCAACGCGTCGAGACTAAAATTGTGCCTGACCAAAGTAAACCTCTTTTTGATACTCTGAACCTTACAACTTCAAGCCGTTGGCGAGATGTCGATAAAGGCTGGTGTGTAGTGGCCTCGAAGAACTCGTTGAACCATGAACGCTGACGACTCAGCAAGACCTAATACTAGTACTTGACACTGGTCGTTCCGATGAAGTGTTGACGGTCACCTTTCACCCAGACGGAAAGCATCCCTTGGCAGGAAATTTTGATGGAATCCGGCGATGGCGCATCCAAGATGGTCAAGAGGTCGCCAGAAATGAAGCGGAGGGGGGCATCACTGCAATTTCCGTGTCGCGGGATGGTAAATGGGTAGTGTGCGGGACAGAGAATGACGCAAGTGTGTGGGATGCGGAGCTAAGCAAGCAGGTCTTCAAGGTGAAGCTTTCCGCCATGCAACGCAGAAACGGTGTGGTTGCAATCGACACATCGCAAGATTTATCGAAGTTCGCTGTTGGAACCTATAAAACAGGGGTGAGCATTTGGAGCTTAGGGACGGGCGAGAGACTCATTGACCCGCTCCTAGTCGAGCATTTTTCCACCGGAGTCAAATTCAGCCCGAATGGCCAACACATCGCAGTTTCCTGCGTGGCAATCCGTTCACCAACATTCACGCATTCACGCCCGCTGCAAGGCCAATTACGCCCCTCGCATGGTCCAATGATGGGCAGCAAATTTTTGTCGCGACGAAGGAGAAGAAAATCAAATCATTTTCCTTGTCCACGGGTGCTCGACTTGCCAAGTCGGATACTCTCAACAACGGCACTGCCCGCTGTATTGCACTGGCCAGCAATGGCAAATTCATTGTCACCTATGCAGAACGCTCCATATCATTCCTCGGCACATCGACTCTTGCTCACATCATTCCGGCCACCAACGGCGGAGAAAGGATATGGTCAATGGCTCTTTCATCGGATGATAGCTACCTTGCAATTGGACAACGCAACGGAACAATCTCCGTGCGTGACCTCACCCATGTTCTTCCGGACTTGTATGGCCCGTTTCACGTAAGTGCGGGTCTACTCATAACACTGGCACGTCGGCGCCGTTTCACCCTCCACGCGATTGACATGTTATACTAGACATTCACCGCCCACGAGTGATCAGACGAGCGCACATTAGTTTCGGTCAAAGATTCTAATCTGGTGAGAGCCTGTCCCTCACTGACACGGGTCGTGTTGACACAGTTGTGCACGTACGTCAGGAAGAGCCAGGGAAGGCGACCGAGCCGGAGACCCACACCAGACGCACCGATGGCGATATCCTCAAGGCAGCTTTTGTTCTTTTACCGTTCAAAGCAAGCTCTCACGACTGCCCGGGTTGAGGTGCCTCTGTTGCTCCCCCTCAGTTCAACTTTGACGAGGTTCGTTATCGCTACATTCTCTATCTTCCATATTGACATTCCCATAGCCTCTGTCGAGCGAGGACGAGGGACCGCCGCCAGGGACACCGCATGCGATGTCTACAATATACCCCCGGAACGACATCCGGAGGCAAATCTTGATGCCCCAAGGTTGTCTTTGGGTATTTCAAGTTTTAAAGGCTTGCTACAGATTCGGGTGAAGAAGAAGAACAAGGTCCCTGCTTCACATGCATCCGATCGAGTTGCCGGGGAGCGATGCGGGGCTGCCGGTAGTCGAACATCTTCCCCGTCGCCACCAAAGGCCAACGTCATGCATTGGGGCCCTCACCGGATTGCCGCGGGCCAGCGCGTACGAGTGAGTACCTTCCTTTCGAACAAGATTGGGTGAGATGTATCTAACGTACCGCCATAGCGAGCGGTTGCAAAACCTGTTGTCAAGAAAGATAAGCCAAAGGTTCGTCATTCCTCAAGTTGGTATACAGGGACTTATTGGTCGTGCCGGCATAATCCCCCAGCCAAGGCGTCTAGCTACCCCCATCTGAACAAAACCACCTCTGACCACAGACAAGATTCTGGGGACCCGAAACTGCTTGACCCTGTGTCTTTTCCTGATCATCATGTACCATCTCACCGCAGCTTATGTCTTGTTAGACGCAACAAGAAAACGACCCATCTCAGCCCACCGCCGAGGGGGTTCATCTTACTGTACGCATACTCTGCTTATGCAGGTTCGTTGAGCTCATTAGACCACCATAGCGAGAACTGGGCAAGGCTATCCTCCGCGTGAGGTTTTCGATCTCATTTCCCTCATGGATGTGTTGTTCGTGCGCTGGAGATGAGACACATTGATTGGGCTGATTTAGTGCGATAAATGGCTGAACTCATGTCTCTCATTAATAGTGGTGAGTCTTGTGACAGTCGACATCTCGCCCATTTTTGATGAGGTTGGCAACCAGCATTCGTTGGGACGATGAAAAGGCAAGCATATGGAGCTAGGAGCATTGTAGTCAGCGCGCAAGTCTCTCGTCGTGGCCGCGGATCTCAGCTCGCTGAATAACTGAACCGGTGGCTTCCTTCTTGCTATCCCTCCAACCAGCAATGGCAGGTTCATGTTGCCGCACTCCCGTCTTGTTCTTGGGCATATCAATCTCACCGTGTAGGATAGTTCAACCCACCGACCCGAACGAAAATGCTTCTCGTGGGAACGAAGTTCTTGAGATGCGATGCAAGCAGGCCGGGCCCTTATTCGATGAGGCTTGATTTAGTATAGTACATAATTTTTCTCCAATTAAGCCAAATGCAATGGACCTTCGTCCAATCATAACTCTCAAATAGCCCGTTGTAAAGTCGTCCACGATGACGTTACACAAAATGTTTTGCGGATCCGGCCACGATCATTGATTTTGAAACTTGGAAGGGTCCAAGCAACTTCCAACACTTGTTGGCGGAAGGCAAACAGGTGACATGAATTCCATTCCGTATTAAGTACACCTAATTTGACATCCGTTTTCGACAAGAGACGAAATGGGAACTAATCAAAGACTCTGACTAACTGGGGGTCGCCCATCCCTTGACTGTGCTGATACTGGGGACAAAAAAGTAATCACCACCGCGCGAAGTGACAAAGAACTCCTGCTCAAAGGCAGTTGCGGAGGTATCCACCTTCTCCGCAACGCCAGTTACTTTGAACTTAACCCCATTAGTGTTGATTACCTCGAGTGTAACCTGACCATCTTCGGATATGTCGGCCTGACCCTGCTTTGAAGCCTTCGGTCCCCCAATGATGGGATCCTGGCCTATGTGGACGTGTCAATGGTTTGATTCAGGGAATGAAATGCTTTACAAACCAATCTTTTTTGGTTCGAGACCGGTAAGAGGGAAAAAGTCATTGTCGGCAAACCCGATAGTTTGGCGAACGAATCCATTCTGGAGGGAAGATTGGTAGCAGACGAAGAGAAGTCCACGAGGGCAGGGGTCATACACCTTCTGCTGCGGCGTGAGTGTTTTCCAATCGTTTCTGTCTTTATCGGAGATCTGCGGAGAGGTTATAAGCAATCAACGCTTCACCAAATAGAAGTCTGGAAGCGAACATCATCACCATAAGGAATACCCGCACGAATGATTACGGAGGTGTCGAGGAATTCTTTGCTTATAACTGGGTGTACGGCCCGAGGCTCGACCTTGCGAATATGCGCAGAAAGTGGACACAGGCCATCCTTTTCGGTGTAGTCAAAGTTATTGACTTTCTCGGGCTGTGTGAGACTAGGGTCGTCGACATAGGGACAAAGAGCAAGTGGGGTTCCCTGTAATTGTGGTTGATATCGTGGATTCCTAGAGAGTATAAACTATCTTACCGACTTGAATCTGCCAACCATTCGGGCTCCGAACAGTAATCTCCTTTGATCGTTGGTGAGATTTATACCCCTCTCAGGTTGAGCCGGAATAGACACCCAGTTCTTCTCGATATAATCTTCAAAGAGCAGGACATTCTGCTCCAGCTTTCGGAAAACCATAAAGGTACCATCCTTGGTGAAGGAAGGGCGTGCCAGTTGTTTTCGGTCATCAAGTACTGGGTCTCCTGGATACCCCATTATAATCACGCCAGGCTTGACGACATGTTGGCCTGGCTTTGGTTTGACCCAGTCAC
>JBBPLN010000359.1:0-22920 GCA_038089815.1 Sutorius eximius | reverse complement strand
GGCGACTGGACCGAGGACATGAGCGCTCCAAGTGTCGTTATGAAAGGGATCGGTGCAGCAGCGAGCGCGAACCCAAACCACTCGACCCACTCGCACAGGTAGTTGGGATACGAGACGTACGTGTACAGATAGCCGTGTGGAATACCATAGTGCTCCCTCTGTTTTGCGGGCGGATCGTCGTCGGACTTGGCTTTAGCTTTACCCTTGGCTTTGGCATTCCGACGGATGTTGAGCAGGACTTCGTCGTGAAAAATGTTACCGACGAAGCCGGTGGTCCAGAGAGCAATACCCAGCCAAAAGGTGAGGCGGGTCGAGGCAGACGCGAGGAAGGTGGCTGCAGTTTGGGAGCGGAGGTAGGTGCCCATGAGGGTGCCGTTGATGATGTTGAAGATCGTGCCACTGACGGAGACCATGAGGTGGATTTTCGAGCGAGAGGGGGTGCGAAGGGGAGAGAGGATGGCGCGGTTGGCATAGTGGACGAGGAAAAGACCGGCGAGGAAGAGTTGGGGCGAGGAAAGCGGGGGCGAAGAAGGGTCTCCGATGGGGTTTTTGACGAGTGCGTGGATGAATACGATGGGTGCGACAATCTCCATGACTATCCAAGTGCGAATACCATCAAAGGCGAGCAAGGTGTCGTCGGTCGGGGCAAACCGGCCAAAGGGGGCATCGATGAAGAACTGGAGCGGGCCAAAGAAGGGTGGTATCACGAAGAGGAGCTGTCGCAACGCTATACGAGAATTGGTCGTATTTCTCTGAATTTTCGAGGAGACTCACCGTCGTAGAGATGCATGTGGTAGTACGAGGCAAGCTGTCTCGCTGACGTAACAACACCGTGCTAGTACATGACCAAGTTGCGTCTCAAACGGACTCCGGCAGAGGATCACGAGCGGGCCCAGCGCAAGGCCTACAAGGCCGCGAAAAGGGCCGCAAAGAGGAGGAGAGTCAGAGACGAGGACGTGGGTCATGGAAAGAACGACGACGACGACGACGACGATGTGTACGGGCCACCCCCGCCTCCAGCTTCGTCTCACAAGCCAGACTATGACGCTCTCCGCGCCGAGCTGGAAGAGATGCGATTCAGGGAAAAGATGTGTGGCGCACTCGAGGACGACGAGCGCTTGGATGGCATCGACGCTCGATTCAACGATTACCCACACATTCCTGACAGGTGGGCGCGCGACGAGCATGACGCAGCCAATCCACAATACATGGACGACGACGAGTATGCCGAGTGGATCAGAGAAGGCATGTGGAAGTGAGTAAAACAACACATGTTTGCGATCATCTCGACTGAGTCGACTCATCGTACGTAGGAAAAAGCATGCACGAGAGTACGAAGAGCAGGCCAAACGAGACGCTGAAAAAGCTGCTCAGAGGGCGCGCGCGAGAAAGATCAAGACAGAGACGGCCCGCATAGAGAGACTTGCTCTCGAGCAGGAGGAGAGGCGTAGAAAGGAGAGACACAGACAGCGAGAGGAAGAATGCCGACAGCAATACGAGCAGCGATGGAAGGCGCTCTTGGACCCTCGAGCGCAGGATCATGGTCCTTTGACGTTTGGCGATATCCCCTGGCCCCTCTTCACAGCGCACACTGCAAACGGAAAGATTTCGGACAGCGGTACTCCCCTCCATGTGGAGGACATCACCCCGGAAGCTATGACGGCCTTCCTTCTACCAGACCTTGACGCTCCTGCCGAAGGCGACGATGTTTCAAAGCGAAATCGAGACAAACTCAAAGAAACATTGTTACGGTTTCATCCAGACAAATTTGAAGGTCGCTTCATGCATCGTGTCCCCGCGAGTGAGAGGGATAGCGTCAGAGAGGTTGTAGGACAGGTCGCCAGAATACTGAATGCACTCATGAGCGAGCGATCGTGATCACCTTTATATTTGTGGACGGTAGTGTCTAACATCATCCTTCTGAGATGTTGCTCAAAAGCCTTTCCAGAATATCAATATCTTGCTGTCGAGTCCTACTGGACCTCTCGGAAACATGGTACCCCACTCCCTCCTCCCCAGCAAGCAGCCTTGCTCGATCTCAACAACTTAAACCGCAAGATTACCATTCAGAGGTTCGATACCTAACTCTCGCTCGATTCCGATACCGGCTCGGTGTTGGCTCCAGTGCTGAGCTGGATCAGACGCAACATATCTCGCATGAGCTGCATGTGAGTCTCTCATAGATACCCAACTGCGCAAGCTCATTACCACAGAGTCCGTTTATAGCCAGCTGTACGAGACGGGCGCCAGATCCAAAGAAAAATTGTGTATTTACTCGTGTGTACACCACACATTCGTTTCCTAGTCGCCTCTTACGCCCGAACTATCTGAGACTGCTGTTTTCGCGGGGGCTGGTTCGTATCAGCCTCGGAGTGCCTGCGGGGGATGCATTGTATTTTCATCAACTGAACCTGGTGGTTGAGTTTGTGGAACACGTCGTGGCGTTTCGTTGGCATTTTGATTGTTCCCGCATCGCACGCCCAATGGGATATCCGGATCCTAGTAAGATATCAGTCATTTTTTGGCCTCTGCGACGATCGCAAATTTCGAGCGTGTATACCTGGGGGTCAACCTGAAACCGACATCTGCTCCTTGATCCACTAGTCAAGGTCGCACCAGAACAGCCATCTCAAGGGAAATTTCAGTTGCATCGCACTGGATCCTTACCTCCGGACATACCACGGAATGGGTTTCTACCCAACTCTTCGGCCACACTGTATTTGTATTCATTATGGTTTTCCTTTCCAATCGAACGAGGGTCCGTTCGTGCATACCTGACTGACCGCATTCAATCGGATCGTGCTGATGTTGCATAGGTCCTTGGGTACGTCATGTGTTTCGACTTCATGGGGGTTCTTGTCGTCCAGTGTTGCAAGTCGCGCGTATTATTACTGATTTCGATGACGCTGACGGGTGATGACGCCTAGCTAGTCATTCACTTCGCCAGGTTTCCTAACGCCCGCGTGGATGAGAACGCTAAGTGTGTCGACAAAACCTGCACTTGCGTCACGCATCAATGTGCAAGCTTTTTGCTGATGCCGCGCTCACGGTCGTCTTCCTCTTGCTGGAGACGCTCGTCACCGTCTTTGCATTGTATGGCTTTTGGGTTGGGTGACTGTCCACGACCTCTCATTTGTCGTCGCGTCTGGGATTGGTGGGCAAGAGCTCAGTCCAGACCCGCTGTGGCCATTTGGCACGTTATCAACCCTCACGGGCTTTGGTGAGCGTTTCCCCGTATGCATGATTGTGGTCCACGAGCTGAATGCGACAGTATCCTCGCCGACGGATTTTTTGCTGGCAGATATAGACCGTCCAACGGTCGCTCGTGATTCCGGTACTGAACATCATCCACATTCACACTGTGATCGGGTCCGAGACCGAGCTTGATGTTGCATTGGGCCCATGTCCTGCGGTGAGATTTGATCTGGGTTTCTTTTTCTTGCGCAGGAGTTGATTTGGGTTCCCCCTAGGACGAGGTGTGCAAGCGTTCGCTGCAACCCGACGGGTAGTTGGGTCCATGCCCACTGTCGTGTATGATGTCGTGATATCACCCTGGTTCATCTACTACACAATCAAGTCGAAACCCACAATGCCGTAGCCCTCGAACGAGAGTAGGGAAATATAGGACTCCCTTCGTGCAACAGTTGCATCCTGCCCAACAAACCAATCGGTCTGGTGTAAACGGGAGACGAATTGGGACACCCGTCCTTATCCTTTTGCTGGGGTCTCTCATCACCACCCTTACCTTTCCGATTTTAGACAACCGTCATTTTCCAGAGTTCTAAGCGCTCTGTTGTTGCCCCACGGGTATCGGAGGGGAACACCTGTCGTCGGCCCCAGGCTGGTCACTTGTAGCAACAGGAATACTTATAGGCTTGGGTGAGCTACCAAATTCCCGTGGACGTGACCATGCCCTCAGTGAGGGCCTGCAGTATCTTCCATCTTCCGTGTCTTTTTTTTACTGGAGGATGGATCGTTCGACGGTTGTTGCTCGACTCCGCGTTCGTGATGACGGTGCATTGTCCTATTGAAGAACTAATCGTTGAATTATTTGCCGGGTCGGGAACGTAGGCTTCGATGCTTCAATGTGTAATGGTCAAGCAGGGTGGCGTAAAGGTTTATGCGCCACCCATGACGAATGTCACGAGCCCCCTGTAGCATGGCCTTTCCCAGGTATCTCCGCCAGTCATCTCTATGTTCCCGTAATGTACCCTCCTTTTTGTCGCGTGTCTGCCAGCCATGGTTGTGTCAACCTGGTTTACGATCTCGCGATCACCATTTACATGACCTCCATCGTGCGTACCCTATTTCTACGCGTAAGAGCCACTCTATTTACGTGTCCCGGTCGCCCTCTCCAGGGAAGATAGGAATTCAAGCTTATCAGCTGACGCTGGTGACCGCGCCGGCTCCCGCAGTCGAGCTCGCCCTGGCCGTCGCATACTGCGTAAGGGGCACCGTCTGGCAGCGTGAGTGTGTTGGTCTTGCTTGCTCCACTCCACCACCGTCTGCTCAGAATGGATGTGAATCTGGCTTTCGTGCTTGGCGCGTGTGTAGTCCATGCTAACCTGAGCATGCGCCGAGGTATGTGACTTGCTTGATAGACACTGAATGCATGCTTCGTGATGAAGGACGTGAATAACGCTAGCAGGACTATGACAGGGTGGGACGGTTCGAGTTCCAAACAGGGTATAGCCAGTCGGGGATGACAATAACCGTTTGAACGAATGCATGCAGAGGTGGCTTCGAGCACGATATCTGCGGTGCGGTGTGCTTTGATCATTCGACACGGGGTTTCTCTGGTCAAATCCACCCAAAAATAAGCAGCGGTCAACGTAGTATTCATCGATCGCTGTGTTGTAGAACGACCCGAACGCTCGATCAAGTTTATCAGAGGGAGCGAATGGCACGAATTAGATTATGCAACCGAATATTACAAGCATTGTGGATCATGGAGCATGTACGGCGCGTCCCTTGTGCAGCGCATCGGAAATCACCTTTCGGACTAGGTTCATGTACGATCCTAGGAATTCTTGAGAAACAAGACTCAACACCGAGTTGTTCGGGTGATGAACCCGTGCCGACGGTGAAGTCAAGCGGTATCTCTTTGGCCATGACAACTTGGCGTTAGTGATATGTCCGAACGCCAACCACCAGACAATCACCTTGGGCGGCATGAGCTCAGCTGCCCCAGAGTGCGAATTTGCAAACGGTGGATATCTAGATGCTCGTGAGCCAGTGGGTTATACATTGATCCGCGGGGAGGAAAAAGTAGGGTGTATAGCGCTGGCACCCACCGTTCGGTGCTTGTCCGACCTGAACTTGATTTCCTCCCGATCCGGTTCTACAGGACCTCAACGATCGTCCAGCGTTGTCTTGGATGCGGGAACTGATGAAACCCTGTTTGACTGACAGCAGTACCTCTCAGCCGACTTGTCACTTGGAGTTTGCCGCACATCGCACGTATATACCGAGGTACTTGGCTGCCAGTGGGTGCGGCGACCGGTTACGGTCGCTCCGAGGGCGGTGGCATTTGGCGAGCTATCACCTGGTTTGTCGGCCGACGACAATAACAGTATGTCCGCACGCGCTGACAGAATCAGCGGCCTGTCCTGTTTCACCTACCTCGTTGCGACAACACGCTTCGGGGATGAAAGTGTTCACTGCAGAGGCAAGAAAAGGAGTGGTATTTACTACGAGATATTATTTGCTGGTCGAAGCCTTGTTCGAGCGTACTAGACGTTGCCGCCTTGTTTGATGTATGTACCTCGAAACGATCGTAAGTTCGCCGTTGTTGGACGACGACCTTCTCCATCAGATCAAAGTCTTTACTTGACCCATATCCATTGTTCTACACAAGGACCGACTTGAAAAGGGAACAATAGCCTGTCCTTTTCCACGGCAACCTGGCACTTTGCACCCCCGCTTTTCTCCCGAACCCCTTGCGTGTAACTGTATCGACTCTACCTACCCACTCACCCTCATTTTTCAGTCGTCGAGTCCGTCGACTCGTCTCTAATTTCTTGACAACATGGCCGACATTGGCACAATCATCAATCAAAATGCATCCAGAGCGCTGGCGCCCGCTGCCGTTGGCTCACAAGTAGCCCTCATGAGCATCATTTCGGTAAGCCAACCTCCCCGCAACGTACACATATCATGTATCACGCCCCCGCCGTCCCAGGTAGCCACGGTAGTGGCATTTAACGTCCTACGGCCCAAGAATAAGGTACCTTTGTTCGCGTTTCAATACATCACCTCCAAATCCTAACGCACCGAAATCCGGTTGTAGGTCATCTACGAACCCAAGGTCAAATACCACATTGGGGAGAAATCGCCTCCCCGGATATCCGAGTCCGTCTTTGGATGGCTACCACCGCTCTACCGTACCAAAGAACCAGAGCTCCTGGACAAGCTTGGCCTCGACGCTGTCACCTTTCTACGGTTTACCCGCATGACGCGGATCATGTTCAGTAGCGTCGCACTCCTCGGGTGTGCCGTACTCATACCCATTGACGCCGTCTACAACATCAAGCACGTCTCCTCCTCAGGCCGTGACATCCTCTCCATGCTCACCATTCGCGATGTCCAAGGGTCTTACCTCTTTGCCCACGTCGCCGTCTCATATGCCATCGCGGGCGTCGTCATGTTCTTCATCTGGCAAAATTGGAAACGCATACTACTCTTGCGTCAGGAATGGTTCCGCTCGCCAGAGTATCTCGAATCGTTTTATGCCCGGACGCTCATCGTTACCAACGTACCTCGGAAATACCAAAGCGACGAAGGCATCCGCGCAATATTTGAGAGCGTCCAGGTCCCATACCCTACAACATCAGTGCATATCGGTCGCAAAGTCGGACGACTCCCGGAGCTGATTGAATACCACAACACGGCGGTACGCGAGCTGGAACAGGTTCTCGTCACGTACCTCAAAGGTGGACGGATCGCTAAAGAACGTCCTACCATTCGTATTGGTGGATTCCTTGGGATGGGTGGTGTGAAGAGGGATGCGATCGACTTTTATAGGTGCGTAATTGGTTTGGTTTGGTTGGTGGTAGGGTAGTAATTTTTTTTTTGGAAGTGCAAAGCTTAGACGAACGGAAAAGGCGATCGAGGATTATCGTCAGGAGATAGATACCCGCAAAGCGGAAAACTATGGGTTTGCATCCATGGCTGCGGTTGCGTACGCCCACATCGTAGCACATCTCCTTCGCAAGAAACATCCAAAGGGCACGGACATTACTTTGGCGCCTAATCCCAAAGACATCGTGCGTCGTTCGTAACTCCCCGTGGCACCACTTTCTTATCATTTGCAGATCTGGGAGAACCTCAACAAGTCGACGGCGGAGCTGCTGCGAAACAAGTCGATCGGCTTCTTGGTATTGGTGCTGGTCTGTTTCTTCAATACCATTCCGCTATTCGTCATCTCTATTCTTGCCAACTTGTCCTCGGTGCGTTTCAGCATCGCCTGGCGTGTGGATATTTCTTTTGTAACATGCTTCACTTGACAGATATCCGCATACGTTGGTTTCTTGTCACGATGGTCCCATGCGTCTCCAGGTTCCTTTGCCTTTGTCTCCGGTGTCTTGCCTCCCGCCATCTCTGCCTCCTTTGGATTTTTCTTACCCATTATCATACGATGGATCACCGAATTCCAGGGTGCTCAGACGCGTAGTCGGTAAGGGCAACGTGTGCTGTCGCAGAGTGACCGACGATATTGATCGCACGTGAACTAGCCTTGATCGCGCCGTCGTCGATCGCTATTACTCATTTTTAGTTGCTTCGCAATTGGTGATTTTCACCCTGATTGGTGTCTTTTTCAGTAGGTCGCCATTGCACCATACTATCTTCCGTTTTGCTAAATTCGACTATTTTTGTAGTTGCCTCCGAAGAGGTCATCACCGAGATCGGTGACCATACCAGTTTCCAGGGGATTCTTAACCAGTTGTCATGTGAGAATCGACTTGCCCATGACACCAAATGATTGACTGACTTGAGCCAACTCAATCAGCGTTACCGGCCGTCATCAACAAGACGTACGTCACCCAAGCTTCGTACTGGCTCACGTTCTTCCCGTACGTCTTGAGAGTGATGATGTATGAAGTTTACTAACGAGGTTCAACGTAGCTTGCGTGGTTTCCTCGCGATCTTTGACCTGGCTCAGATTTTGAACCTCGTCTGGACCTCGTTCAAGACTCGGTAAGCCTACTTGCGTAAAGAGCTGAATCATGAAAATTCTGATTTTCGGTCCCTTCGATAGCGTGTTTGGCCGTACTCCGAGAGATATCCGCGAGTGGACGCAACCACCTGAATTCCAGTATGATATTTACTAGTAAGTCGATAAGCACGTGTCGTCATTCGAGATGGGCTCATCGTTGTGATTCATGACAGTTCGAACATCGTACGTTTTCGTTCTCCTTGTGATGCACCTCTTTACATGTCACCATGTACAGTTGTTCATGGCTACGGTTGCGCTCGTCTTTGCGCCGCTAGCACCTCTTGTCTCCGTCGCCGCAGCCATCGTCTTTTGGATTTCATCGTGGGTATACAAGTACCAGCTGATGTTTGTGTTCATCACGCGAGTTGAGACAGGAGGGGTGGGTACCAAAATGCACCGGAAACATTCCCCTAACAAATCCTTCTTCCCAGCGTCTCTGGAACATCATAGTCAACAGATTGCTGGTGTCAGTCGTGCTGATGCAAATGCTCATGGTTCTCAGTGAGTCCAAGTTCTCCCTCGACTTGCCCGCTGCTGAACATGCATGACTTCCTAGCCATTGGACTTCAATACAAATTCAGGTCTTTCTTGTGGGTTACGACGGTCCCGCCGATCCTATTCGTCATTCTATTCAAGTTTTGGCTTGACAAGACGTTCTATGACAAGTTCATGTACTACATTCCCTCGGAGTCGGAGCTGCGCGAAGCCAAAATCCACTCATCGCGTGCGGACGACTCTAGAAACCGTCTCGAAAAGCGATTCGACCACCCGGCGCTCCACACAGAGCTGTTCACACCCATGCTTCACGCGAAGATGATGCCCCTCCTTGGTGACGTGTACAAGGGCAAGATCGGGAGTGATAAGGCACAGCTGGACGAATACGGTGGACAAAAGATGGACGCGCAGGTCATTGAGGGTGGTCTGCGGATTGCGGGTATCGAGCAGCGGGATCTCGAATACGATCCTGCACTGTATGGCCGAGACCGAGGCGAGCTGGACTGGGACGCCCGCTCAATCGCATCTACCGCTATCTTTGGGCACAATCGCGGTGACAGCGCATCGGTGTATCACCAAAAGACCCAACTTCACCACCATCGCCATTACGCGGGTTCGATGAGCGGGCGCGCATCCCCCGCCCCGTCGACGTTTGATCGATACGCGACCAAGACGTCGATCATGGGCCAGGGAAATCTGAGCGGGATCGAACTGTCGCGGCTTGGGGCAAGCGTGGACCATCTCCCGCTTTTGAACGACCAGTTTGGGGGAGAGGTACCGAATGCGCCACTCCCTCGATATGCGTCACCGGAACCCATGTTCCGACCGCCATCGAGGTATGGGACCCCCGTGGCACAGAACCAGAACCAGATGCCGTCTCGGTTCGCACCGCCTGCACTGGGACAGGTGCAGTATCCGCCGCAGGCCGGGATGCAATATTCGCCTGTGGAAGGGTACAGAGAGGCACCGCTCCATCGACCGTATCCTTCGAGGGATAATTCGACGAGTCACGCGTCCTCAGAGTCGATTTCGGGGTACGCTGGACGTGGTACCCATCGAGGAGGGTATTGAGGCGCTTGTGGTGGACGTCGATGAAGCTGGTCTGACCTGTTCTTCCCCTGCCGTTTATCCAGACTAGTCGGTCTAATGCTCGCTGTGACAAGGACGCTCTTTTTCACGAGTGTTCCCCCTTGCGTCTCCTGTGATCAATCGCTTGTGTAGTTCGCTCGTTGCACACTGACTATCCTAGACATTGCTAGACACTTTATTTTCTTTTTCTTTCTGTGGCACATCGATTAGGAGACGGACTATATACATTACGGGGAAGCAAAAAAGGTGTCTAGGGGACGGGCCTCTTGGACTAGTTGATCAGGTTGATAACGTTTTAGTCGTTTTTATGGTGTACTTTTTCTTTCTCTCCCTTCCTTGCTCATGGACCTACTTACCCATGCTATCCAATCCGTCCATCGTACGATGGTGTGTCATATTGTCGGACGAAATAATAATAATCCATCCTGACAGTGACAGTGACACCTTCTCTCGGCGAGGAGACAAGACGGCGAAAGACGCCACCATAAATTGTCGACAAGTCATAGATGCCGAAGACGACGACGCGAGCGTCACACGCATTGGCGACGCCCGAGGAAACCGAGACGGCCCGTCCGTCCCTGTCAAGCCCAACCCCGTTGGCGACCTCTCAAGAGATTCGAGACCGCGGGTCCGCATTTGTGGGTTACGTCTACCGCGCGCGGACGGCCGACGAAGCACGGGAGCTGCTCCGTCAGCACCATCTACGACATGCCTACGCCCAGACGCATACGGCGAAGAGCTCCAACGCAGACACGAAGCAAGTCTACACGATCGCGGCGTGGCGGTGTATGGCCGTTAAACCGGGTCGAACGGGGTTGGGCGGGCCGGACGAGTTCGAGGTTGTGGATGGATACGAAGACGGGGGAGAACGGTGGGCGGGTAAGAAGGCGTTGGGTGTGATGCAGCGAGAGGGAGTCATCGACGGGGTGGTCATCGTCAGTCGGTGGTGAGCAATGCCCAGACATGCCCCGGAATGAGCTCAGAACACGACATTCAGGTTCGGTGGGACTCTGTTGGGACCGATCCGATTCACCCATGTGGAAACATGCGCTGGGGAGGTGTGCAAACGGTTCAAAAAGGTCGAAGAGATGGAGGAATGCGTGCAGACATTGAAAACGCTCGACGACCTCTTGACGACCTTGCGTGCCCAGTTGGCCACGACTTTCGAAGAAGCAAGGGCGAAAGACCCAGACTCGTACCCCGCTGCCCCGGAGGGCTCACGGACGAAGAGCAAACCCGCCGATTATCGCACAATGCAAGAAGATTTAGATCTGACCAGGGCGAAAAGGCTCATCCATGCAAGGGAATGTGCAATTAAAAACACCAAAACATTGATTGAAAAGTACAAATAGTCCACATAGAACCCGTACTGTAACAGATCCGACTGGACATCGTGCGAACACAGGGCGCGCATGTCATCCAAACGGGTCTAGGGGTGCACCACGCCCAAAGAGATGAATCTAAGAATCGAGATGAAGTGAGCGGGCGATATCACAGTCAGGGGGACATTAGAAGATCAGCGGTGCAAATATTTGGCTGATTGCTCTGCCGATCGTCAAAGCCTTTGGCTACGACTGGGGCGGCAAAACGAAATCATCAAAATATTGGATAGTGTGGAGCCTTGCTTACCAGTTGAGAATTCAACCATCCGCGCTTTTCTTGCTGCAATAGAATGGTCGGATGATTTTGTGGCGAATAGGTTCAACTATTCCTCCAGGAAAGGCAGGGGATAACTAGAGCGATAAGCCAATACGAATTGGCAAAAGCGTCTGGCATCCATAGCCATGTTAGACAAAAATGATGGTAGCAACGAAAGACAAACTTTGGTGGCACCAGAGGCTAGAACAGCGTTAGCCGAACATTACCCACCAACCGTGCGGACGAGTGGTTATTATCACCGCAATCCACAGGCGTATCTTTCTCAAACCCAAACACGCCATGGCGATGACCAACGCGGGTGGCCCACCCTTCGCCTTCATCGACCCATTGGGCGAGTTGGTTGGCCATCCACCCGACTCCGCGGATCAGCGTCGCGCGTAAACCGGTTGACGACGCGTTCGCCGAGTTACAAGCCTCGTGCCGCATAAAAGATGCCCACCAAGGGCGCTATCACGGTCGGTTGGTGAAGTACAACAAACGAGAGGACAAGGGCGAGCCAGTCATAGAGGCATTGCGGTGAGGTGCAGAGAGGGCATGAAAAAAATTTATGTAGAGGATGAATTATGTAATCAAGTCCGTTAGTGTGGCTGTGCAGTCCATATACATGTTCGCCATCACCGTCAAGCAGGCTGCTCGACGTGCTGGCAGTTTGGACACGTCTCATCGGACGGTGCTTTATCCTAGATGGTATTGGCGGAGGTTTCGCATAGACGACGCCGGACATGGGGATTGGCCGGGCACGACCACGGAACAGGAGCCGCGCACGATTCAAGTTAGGTTCTCGCGCGTTCCCGAGTCGATGGTAGACGCACTTCACGGCCTCAGAGCGATAGAACGACAGTTTGGCCGTATACGCGATTATCGGTTATTGCGGGTGCGTGTCTAACTGGACTGCGTGCCATGGAGGCTTACGGTAACCCAGGATTCGGAAATCCGTTCAGAATACCAGGCAATATGTTGGGCATCGTTCGAGTCGCCCAGATCGCTCCTTCGCGTTCCACAACAGGGCACGACGTTGAAAGTAGCCCTTCCACCTCCGCTGGGTCGCCCAGAGGGCGGTCCAGGCCTGGATGACCTGAGGGGTCTTCTTGTACCGGAAGATCGTGACAATCCTAGTTCCTCTAGTTCCCAAGACGAGTCCCCGAAATACTCGCGGTTTGTCTTCCTGAACGTCAAACGGGCAGGTTCGTTTTTCATCTTTTCCCACTTACAGGATGTGACAAGGAGTGATTGCGCCATCTAGGCACAGCCATTACCTTTCGGAGTACGGTGAAACCTCCATACCGCTCGCGAGCAATGAAGGCCGCGATCGGGCATGGATTTTTAGAATGGGGCGGTTTCGTACCTCTCAAACCGCTCTACGAATCTTCTCCGTTTACATCGCCAGCCCGGGAACTCCCTCCATTTGACAGCAACAATATGCGGATGGCACTAAATAAATGGAGTCAAATTTTAGGCGTTGCTGATCCTTTGTTTCCGGATATGAGGTATCCTCCTGATGATGTTGAAACACAACAGAAAGATCCGGGCAATGAGTGGGAACCATTGTCGGAACCGCTTCGGATGCCGGTCATGGAGACGGACGCCGCCGAGGAGCTGGAGATGTCCCAGAGCGAGCAGCAGAGCCTGAAACAAAGCTTGGAGGCACTTTTGCGACGTTCCCAACCGCATTCAGCGACAGGAGATCCATGAGGAGGACACATGATATATGGCCGTAGACTAGCTAGCCGTATTCGACGTATCTTTAATTCGGACGTGGTCCGTGGGTGTTGTAAACAATGACATGGTCCGTGCCGAACGACGGTGACCTCGTCCCATATAAGTCGTTTCCGAATTTCTACGACGGCAACCTCGTCAATTCTGGAATCAGTGATATCGATGGCGGCACGTTTCTTCGGAAGCTCATACTTGCGTTTCAGGACCACGACGTCGGTCGCACGGTCATTTTCGACAACCTCTTTGGCTCGTGGTGCGTCTTTCGTATCCCCATTCCCCACTACATGGGCATGGATCAACTCGAGGGATACCCCAAGGTTATGTACAATATAGCCCCGACGTGAGTTCCGTCCTCGGGTTTGCTCCGCGCCGGCTTACGGACGTGGGGTAGGATCCTCTCTCGCTGGATTCCCTGCTCACAGAGGAGGAAATCGCTATCAGGTTGTTCCAATTCGCAGACTTCTTTTGTGGCCGTACTTACACATGGAATCCAGAGATACCGCGCGCGAATATTGTCAGGCACGTCCTCATTGATCTACTACCTCGTGATGTTGGATATGAGCACGTCCGTTCTCGATAGGAACACTTGGCGCCTCGTGTCCTGCAAGGATGGCGAACAGAACGTGAGTACATCGGTCAGGTGCATTCCATGTCGCACCTCGTGCTGAGTTGCATGCGCAGAATTCAACCATGATATCTTGCCTGAAATGGGCAAGTTGGGTCTGCTCGGTCCAACCATCAAAGGTTATGGGTGTGCCGGCGTCAGCTACGTCTCGTATGGTCTTATCGCGCGCGAGATAGAGAGGTTCGTCGCAGCAACAAACGTTCTTTCATAGTTGAGCAGCACGCTGAGCGATTCGACGCATGTTAGGGTCGACTCAGGTTATCGCTCAACGGCGTCAGTCCAATCCTCCCTCGTGATGCATCCTATCCACGAGTTCGGTTCTGAGAAACAAAAGAACGAGTATCTTCCTCGTCTAGGTAATCATTACTAGTGAACGTTCTACCGGATGGGGGCTGAAACCAACGCTGGGTAGCTCGTGGCGAGCTCATCGGCTGCTTCGTATGTTTCAGAGATGGCTCATATTTTCTGATCACCTGAGTCGTCTTCTTAAGGGGCTCACCGAACCGAATCACGGATCCGACCCCGCGGGAATGGAGACGACCGCGGAGGAAGATGATGGGGGTTTCATCCTCAAGGGAAGCAAGACCTGGATAACGAATGCACCGGTGGCGTATGTCAACGGGTTTCTTGTGTGTTGGTTAATCGGACCGGAAAAAACTAGCGATATTTTTGTGATATGGGCGCGTTGTAAATGGGATGGCAAAATTCGCGGCTTCATCCTCGAAAAGGCATGTTGCATCGCTGAGCTTGTCTTCTCCTTTCACAAACTCACAAGGTATGCCGTAGGGCATGAACGGCCTTGAAGCACCGCCAATCAAGAACAAGGTTGCTCTCCGTGCATCGGTCACGGGGTCCATTTTCATGGACTCAGTCAGGGTACCACATGATCACATCCTTCCCCATGGCCAGGGACTTGGCGCTCCATTTTCTTGTCTAAACAGCGCGCGGTGCGTTAACGTCTTATTGGAAGGCGGTCGCGGGTTGATGCGGAGAATAGGTACGGCATCTCTTGGGGTGCGATGGGTGCTTTGGAAGATTGCGTTGCGAGGACCCTTGCATATGCACTTGAGCGAAGACAGTTCAAGCGGCCTCTCGCATCATTCCAGCTTGTACAAAAGAAGCTGGTCGATGCTCAGACTGAGATCGCGTTGGGTTTACAAGCCAGTCTTCAGGTTGGTCGCCTCAAGGAAGCTGGCAGCTTAGCACCCGAGATGGTTAGCATGGTGAAACGCAATAATTGTGGCAAGGCTCTTCAACATGCCAGAATTGTGCTGGATATTTTAGGAGGGAATGCCTCGTCAGATGAGTAAGTCTTCGGCGACCGCTTGCTCCTGGCGCGATTTAACTGTATCCTAGGTATCACGTCGGTCGGCACGTCGCAAACCTACAAGTCGTCAACACATATGAAGGTACGTGAACTGATCCACTCTTTGTTGTTTAGTTTAGTTTAACCCGGACAATAGGCACATATGTATGTGTTCTTCCATGTGTTTTGCAAACTTGACATGACGAGGATCTTCTAGGACATCCATACGCTCATACTCGGCAAGGCGATGACGGGCATCCAGGCTTTTGTTAACTGACGTAAAAGAGCCTTTTTGTTTAGTCTACGGTGCAGGTGTATGTCAGTGGACAATGCGCAAGGACTACAAATATCTTTAGCTCTACTCCATCGGTTCTGACGGTGATCCACGAGCGCGGCCTGGCGGAACTTTTCCGGTGTGCGGACCGCACCTTGACGTCCCCCCGCACTATCGTCCGAAAAAGACTGCTCGGTATTTATTTTTCCCCGTGTCGACTCACGCTGCCATATATGCTTTTTTGACTGTATGCAAACGGCTCGTTCAAGTGGGGACGACATTTTCTTGCCCTCTTTTTTCATTTTCGTTCGCTTACTCCAACCGCCACACACCGATTGACACGGTCGCACGGAAAGCCAATATGATCCAGCATCATATACATAATTGAAATCCCGCGCACGTGTCGCGGTAATTGTGTGGCCTGCACTGCTTTTTGACAATCTAAATTGGCCTGCGAAAGTTTCTGACCACCTGAAACATGAAGGAGCAAAAGAGTAACAGTGGAGAACTTTATCAAAAGGAGAAAAAAGAAAGAAAAAAAACCCCAGCGTCCTTTGTTACCACAATCTCGGGTTCCTTAGGACCGAATCCAGACTCTCGGGTGTCCACGGGACTTCAATATTTCAACATTGGGTCCTGGGGGATGGCACATTGGCCAGGTTTGTAGGAAGTGACTGACGCCCGGTAGTATTGCATTGCATTGCGTGTCAGGTGGACATTCTCCTTCGGTCCGGGAACCATGTTTTTGCCAATTTCCGCTTACTTGGTCAAAATGTTTTTCCAAATTTCGGCCATCTCAAGTTGTTTCCGATTCCCGTGGAGATTCCTCAGTTGCAGTGTTCAGATACTTGTCAGACATTGGGCAAAGGGGCGGTTATTGCATCAGAAATGCGGAGTGTAAGATTACCCTTTCCTATGCACTACGCTAAGGTGTCTCGTTTCATCCACAAACGACGGGGGGACCAGGACAGCAACAGCAAGCCTTGGTTATTTATCTAAACAACGTTAGGAGGTGTCATCAAAATTTGTTCATGATTCAATGGTCCTGGGTTGTTCCTGGTAGATAATCTTGTTCCAGCAGCGTCCTCGACGTTTCAGTAACTTTGACAGCTTCATGAAATTGGTGGGACCATGTGTCTGCTTATTGGTCACTTGACCTTTGCCGGGTGGCGATGTTATCTTCTGCCATGACGATTTTGTCGCCTATCAAATACCTGCATTCACGGGGTGGCCGCAACTCTTCGAGCACTGTCAATGGCTCCGCTCACTATGTATGGACCATCAATCGTCAGGCCAACCTAGATGTTCCGTGGGAAAGGGTAGGATAGGGTTGAACGGGTAGTGGGCACAGGGCGGTGAACCCCGTCATTATACGTCCTATCTTGATCGGGGTTGGATCGAGTAGTGCTTGGACAATCGCAGGATCGTGGCGTTTTGTGGCAGCCCGCTAAGCGTCGTTTGGTGAGCCTTGTGGCAGACAGCAAGTTGCTCTGCTACGACGGCCGAATCCGATGGACAGGGGTCGCTTAATTAAATATTGACATCCTTGCCAGTACCCTGAGAACAATAAATAAAGAAGTGCGGCATGACGGCCGGCGCCACAGGAACTCTCAGGCGTTCGCGTTTCTCAAACTAGGATGAACGTACGTCAAGCCTAAGAGCTCGAATACCTCTCTCTCGGATTTCGGATAGAAAGGCTTGGAATCATGCCGTCGGGTGCTGCAGATGAGGGTCGGTGAAAGAGCCAGAGAAAACGCCACCAGGCTCACATTCCGGACGAATCAAATTTGAACCCCCTGAAAAACTCCATGTCAGTGTGTGTGCTTGTTGATGCAAGACATATCGTACCTTTTCTTGGCCCAGAGACGGAGATCGCGTTCAAACATCGTGGAGCCCGTCCTGAAAGAGGAGGACAGTAGGAATTAATAATTCAAGATGGTTGACGGAACCAACCAGCCGACCACCGCTGTCCAAAATATGCCGGGGGTAGCAAAAATCAAGTCCACGCGTCTGGTGGTACGCTGACGAACAGAGCCATTGGGGAGCACAAACACCGTTAATGCTTTCTCGAGAGAGTCCCAGTGATTCGTGCGAAAAACATTGTGAGGATGATAACCGCTCATGTCTGATCGTCTCAGACTGTCATGCGACATTTGTAGAATTGATCTTTGGGCTTACTTAGCACATGTTTGACAATTCCTGTAAGTGAAGAATGTGCATCAAACCATCATCGAAACAAGGGATTCTTACCACATTCATGAAGCCTCTGCACTAGTTTCTTGCAAAGGCCTCGCACCTTGTCAGCGCCACGGTCCCAATCTGTGTGGGAAATGACTATATCAACATCGTTGCTTTCCATTTTTCCTCGGCGATGACTAGGTGGGGTCCAGACGGTGATAAAATTCAGGGGTCGAAATCCTGGATGACAACTAATGAGCTAACCCGCCTGCGATGATAGTCTTGCAACCTGGTTCGATTGATTCCAATTCACGAATGACCACCTGATTTATTTCCTCAACTTCCTGGCGTGGGATTCTACAAACGGTCGAATGACAGGCAGACAATGCATCGGCGTGTGTGCGTAATCCAAGTGTATTTTGACAACTCACTTTTGGCTAAAGTCCTGTCTGAGAGCAAGGGCAATTTGAATAGATTTTTCAACACCTATTTCCTTGCTGGCACCTTCATCGGGATGGGACAGTGTGCCTTCGTGTACCGTTTCCGAGGTGACTTCATAGTATTTGTCAAGATCCTCGAGAGTTCGTAAGCCAATGGAATACAGGTGTCTGGCGGTTTGGGGTCCGATGCCATGTATGTCATTGAACGCAGACAGCGACATAAATCTTGCGGACAATGAGATTTTTTCTGAATAAAAATGTGTCCCACAGTGGATATTTGGAATGGAATATTCAACTCACGAGCTTCAGATATCTTGCCCGTCTTCTTGAATTCCTCGACCTGAGAAACACGATTCAGGTTCGAACGAGAGGCACATGATGACATCTAGCGAACCATGGAAGTAAGTTTCGTGCCAATGTATGGCAGTGTTGCAATATCCTCTCGCAAAGTCTGATCGTTGAACCGGTAAGGGTAGGCTGAAACTCGTGAATTTTCAAACCGCGAGGCAGACTTTTTCTTCGACTGACCTTTGATGATCTGGATAACGAAGTCACCATCAGCCTACATGATACCACAATGGAACTCACAGCTATAGCTCGAGCGTAGCTCAACATACTTCGCTCTTCCCCCTCAAAGAGTCTGTCTCTACGAATGACGTCTAGCTCTTCGACGAGTGTCTGGTTCGGACAAGTTAGGGGCGATGGTCTCTGGCAACAGAAAGACGAGAGATGGTTTAGGGCTGCGAGATCTGCATCTTTTACACTCGTCTCTGGATCTATGGAAAGTGAAACTTGTCCATAGTGAGCCGGTCCCGCCTCGGGAGGCACGGGGGTGTCTGTCGTGACCTTCGCACATAAGCTCTTAGTTTCGTTGCAGAAATCACCGAGTGCTGCATATTTCCCGCAAGGCTGGATTGTTCCTGAACCGATTGAATCCTTCAGCCAATCTGGAGTGACAATGGCTTTAGTTTTCTAGAACGTTTGGTTAACGCAGACTGTGCAGCAGATGAAACGGTTCACGAACAGCGACTTCCCAGCTAACGTGCCTCTCAAGACGAGGTCTTGTATGCACAGCGGTGACAATGACGTCTGCGTGGTCCAAATTGGTCGTCAACTCGAGATGTTTGCCAGGACCGTAGTTGTCTTGTTTCTCGACAAGACTGACCAGATCTTCAATCACGCCGGGTAGAAGTTTAGCGGATATGATGTACAGCCTTAAGCGATCGTAATCGACAGAGTTCTCCCGGGTGCCCGGGGGAGGCGAGTCAGTATGCGTATTCGGTGATTCCTGATCTGAAAGGACGCCACCGTCGCTAGCTAATGTGGATGAATGCGACCTTTTAGCAGGCATAGAGAAGATCGGCCAACACGAGCTTCGTCAAACTTGGCCTGACTGTCACCCTTGTTGCCAACGTACTCGACTCAGTCGGGAAAGCCACATTATGTCATCCATGGCAACCTACAGCTTCCTGCTCGTCGCTGGGCTCGTGTTCATACAAATATTCTACCTGCCATCGAGGACGCGTCTGCTTGAACCAGAATTCAATTCGGATATTGCGCAGCAGGCCCGTGGCTGCGCAACCGTCAAAACTTTGGGTAAAGAGTAATAATATTTAAATGCAAGCAATTACTCAGCACAACGCCCGACGAACGGACGGAGAGTCTGGTTATTTGTAGAAATCTTACCGAAATGAGGTATGTGGCTATAGATGGAATTCCAGCACTTTGCTTATAATGAAGCAGATCTTGGTGACTTTTCCGGCCGGACGCAGGTCGCGGGGCCTTCCGCACGACTTTTGACATGGGAGATTGATGGGGAACCATCTTATCAACAAATTGTCTTCCACCCTCACCCACGTGACCGCGACATACAGATATTTTGAATCGAAAATGCCTTCGGGAAAAAGGCAATCAAGAAAGCGGAAATCGACAAATAATCTCCATGGAAACTCGCTATTCTTCGCTATCAAGGGGAATTTCGCCTATGAAGACCCAATACTGCCGTAGCGGGAATTATCGTGGGCCTTGATGTCGTGGCCGAGTCCAAATACCCACAGATAAGCGGAACAAACTCCTCGGGTTCTACTTTTTTTCTTTCACACAACCTACGGAAAGTTGTACTTGGCTGCACGTTCAGTCCTGACCTTGTCGAGGCAAGTGGTTGATACGGGATACGACGCTGCCTCGACAGGTTGCTCGCGCCTCCAAACATTGGCTTGTTGATATTCAAGCTATGCTACCGAGTTCGCCGAGACTTCCGCCGAATTCGTTGTATGGAATGCCGGGCATGATTGGGCACTGTTTCGGTTCGCTTTACGCTTTTGGTAACCTGGTGTCGTACTTCTGGGTAAGTGGTGCATCCAAAACGACTCACACGCCCTGTGAATGGTATGGGCTTTGAGACGTACGGTGATCGCTCATCTTCATACTGGGGGGTTGCAAGGCGTATCACGATTATCCAATGATGTCAACTCTTCCGCTTAATGGTTGACAAACACGTCTAGGCATGCGTGACACCTCGGACTGTTTATGCAAAATTTACATTCCCTTGATGCAGTTCTTCTAAGCTATGTGCCTTCGTCCAATCTGTATCTTTTCTTGGACAGGATACGTGCGCCTGGTTGTGATGTGAAAATGACTTCAGTATTTGCTGCAAGACGGTGCAGGTACTTTTCTGCACCACCCATGCACAGTTAAATTAAAAGGTCATTCACCCGTCTGGAGGCACGGTGCAATTAACAACCCGGCCCGATTGCTGTTCTGTCGTTTTGGTTCGGGTCGAGGGTCTTACACCTTGTTTCCCTCGTCCCAGATAGCCTTGCCAGTCGAATGAGATGCAAATAAAGACATTGTGAGTTTTCCAACATCAATCAGTGCTTGTGACCCAAGGTACCGTCAGCGGTGACTTACTTTCGGCCCCGAATACAAGCTCTGTTTGAATGGAAAGACAAATATTCACCGTACCGCTAGGAAGGTCCATGGTGCTAGTTGTATCGTAAGGAGCCTAACCCTTGGCTTGCGGATGATCAATATACTGCTAGTCGTGTTCTACATATGCATGCGGCCATCTCGGAAGACTGCTCCGGCCCCTCATGCTCAGGTGTCTTGATGTTCCTGTCCGCCAACTTCGCCGAATATCCGATGTGTTTGATCGAGCTGAATTGGTCTCCAGCTGGTGTGATTTCGCACGATATGGGTTATCTAATTTGGAGAGCTTGCCCCATCAGACTGATGGAGATTGTATATACGATACGCGACTGCAAGTTGACGTCGTGACATCAACCTTATTTTCATTCTAGTCTCAAGCCCAAACAGACTCAAACCCATGTCCTCGGATTCAGGGTATCCAACAATTTTCCAAAAAGGGGTCCCGAGGCGCATCGATAAGGATCGGCCTGGCAGTATTCCGCCGGGCACAGTTGGCAGGGCACACGTTCGCAGGTGGCGGGTCATGCGAGATTTATCACGCAAGAACCACCCCCCCGCCAACGTGATACTCACGTTCATAAGTGTGGCATATCTCCTACATTAAGTTCGTAGAGAACACGAGGACTCTAGGAAGGTGGGAAGTGAGAGGCTTCCCAGTCGCACTAATCTGGATTGGCACTGCGTTAGTGCGAACCTTTCTCGGCCGGTCAATAAAATCTATTCTGAAAGCAACGGGTCACATAAACGGATCTCGAGCCTGTACTCTTGGCTCAGTACCCCGACTGCCTCCAAAATGTCAATATCAAATACCCTTCTCTCACGAGCCTCGCGGGGCTACGTCAAGTCGACGATTACCCAGTCGAGTTTGACGCCTGTTGCGGGGCCACTCGGCGGATGGTCTACCCCTCTACCTGCCAACGCCAATTTCATAAATTATTCATCGTGGTCGCTACAGCCCGCAGTTCTTCTCGCCCATAGGATCATTCATCATGCACATGATTGGTTTCCACATCTGTTATCTCGTAATTACCAGGGACGCCACACAGCTCTCTGATTGGGTACTGACGGAGAAAACGGACGGATGCGGCTTTCTCCTCAACTTTAAACATGGCAACTCGGAATCAATACCTACGCAGAGATAATCGACGGGGCGGTCGCCTTTACCAGAAGGATCTCGGTCACCCCGCCGGGCACCGCCGTGACGGTCTTCCCGATCGGTTTCCAGGACGGAATTCGTCTGCGCTCCCTCCCCTTAGATATCCTGTCTATTCGGTTTTACAGGGGCCATATCCGGTGCGCGGAGTGCCCGATTGTTACGAGTTCTGATCTGGGTGGCCAACTTGAATCAGGGTTGGGGCTGTGGCGACGCTGATCGGCCACAATGGTAGGGCGTTCGAAGGTTCGCCCGGAAAGCGGTTCTTGACGTTGGTAAATATTCTGGAGGTACTTACCGAAATGGACGTAGATCTACTATTGTTCTGAATGGTACAGCGGCCGAGCGCATGTGAGAGGTATTTTCAAATCAGGTCTTCTCTTGATTCGGTCGCTAAAGAAATCGCAACCAGAGTCCTACTTTGCTACACGCGAGGTATAAATCCGGGTACGATATATGAGCGTTTAAGTTTGAGGACATATCCCCTTGCTCCTTTCCGCCCGCAGGACGTCGTTCCCATGTTGGTCCACTCCCCCATGTCCCCAACACAGCTGACACCTCGACTTCGTCTCAACACTTCTGAAGCAGCACTCATATCTCCCGGTGGCATGGCATGGGACGACCAGTGCTCTTACTCTGCAGACGCAATGGACGTTGTCACCTGGAACTATTATACCCTCCCTCCCTCGCCTCCTGCTTCCGTCAGCTCAAACACAGACGACTCCCCACATCTCGACACGAAACAGGTTAGACCACGCTTCACACCTGAATCGCAGGAGGACAGTGACCAACAACCATGTCTGCCGACAAGCCAAGTCTTCGACCTCGAGGGTGTGGAGGCA